>NW_026506916.1:0-18216 GCF_026875155.1 Cherax quadricarinatus | reverse complement strand
GGGTTTGGGGTTCCAACGGGTGTGCAACCCCAGATGGGCCAACATACACAGTGTACAGTGTTTTAAACGATTCCTTATTAAGGTAGGGAACGCATTCTCAGGTTGCCGGGCCCCCGTATGCTGCAGGGGTTTTTTGGGTTGATGTGTGCCCCCGGTGATTGCTCGGTGTTATGGTCCCCCAAAGGGTCTTTCTCCTGAGTGAGGTCTGTAGTCTTTGTCCACCTGCCTATTCTGTCTGGGGTTTCTTTGCCCCCCCCAATCTTCAGACTTTGCTTTGGTGGTTTGAATTCGAAAAGCCAGTTACTGGACCACATGTCCACCCTCTCCAGGTCTCTTTGCAGTCTTGCCTCATCCTCGTCCGATTTAATTCTTCTCATGCTTCACGTCATCTGGAACGGGGACATTCAGAGTTTTTCCCTTCCATCTGTCGTTCACAATATAAAAAATGCATGGTCCTGAACTGACCCCTGTGGGACCCCGCTCGTAACAGCGCCCACTGTGATCCTCTTCACGTACCATACCGTTGCTGCCTCCCTGTCAGGATTCCCTTATCCATTGCGTCCCCTTCCCTTTACGTGTGCCGATCCTCCACTTCTGCACAAAACTTTGGGGAACTTGTCAAAGGCCCTTCCCTGCTCAGGAAAACGAAATTCCCCAAACCCTCTCTCTCGTGTTTACTTCTGTTCCCTGTCAAAAACCCAGGGGGTTTGTGATCAAGTTTTCCCTTCCATAAACCCTGCGGGTTTTTTCATTTATAATCTTGTTCCTTTCCATTTTTTTTTTTTCGACCACTCCCTCCTGAAAATCTTCTCCCTACCGCACACGTACATTCAAGACACAGGTCTGTGTTTAGTGCCTGTTTCTTTTCCCCTTTTCTTAAATATGGGGCTACTTAGCTGTCTTCCATTTCTCGGTAGTTGCCCATTTTCGGGGTGTTTTTGAAGATTGGGGTTAGAGCACACACAGCATCTCTGCCCCTTTCCCCTTTAAGGACCCAGGGGGAGATTTTTCCCGGGTCCCATCGCCTTTGAGGTGTCAAGGTCATTAAGAGCTTCTTCACCTCCTCCTCTTTGTTCGTATGTCTCCAACACTTGTTGTATATTCCCTTTTGTGTTCCCTTCTTTTCTGTCTTCCCCACCTTTCCTGTCCTACTGTAAAAACTTCCTTAACCCCCCCCCCCCCCTCCTCCTGTATTTCTTGTGTTTTCTCCACCTTCTGTCCTTAATCTGATCACCTGGTCTTTATGTTGTCTTCCCTCCTGATGGGGCTATAAAAACAGTTTCGGGTCGTTTGATTCTCGAGCTATGTCTTTTTTAAAACTGTCCTGGGCCCCCCCCTTACCTGTGCGTACTCATTTCCGGCTCGCGACTGATCTCCCTATTTTCGGTTTTTCCCCTGCTTCTGTACTTTTTCCATTCTTATTGCACTTTGTTTTTGCCTCCTTTCCCGTCGGGTGAACCAGGGGGTTGTTCTGGTTTCCCGGTTTTACTGTTGCCCTTGGGGTGAACCTTTTCCCCTGCCCCCTTGCATTTTTTTGCACATATTCCTCATTTCATTTTCTGCTTTCCCGCCATTCTCTGTCCCACTGGACCCCCGCGGAAGTTCTTCAACCCTATTAGTCCCCCCTTTTATAGTCAGGTTTTTCCCCTTCTACTCCTGTTATTCCTCCACTTGCAGCTTACCATGTATTCAAAAGCACAGAACCACGTGGGCGAGCTCCCAGGGGACTCTCATATTGATGTCCTCATGTCTGTGCTGCCCAGGGTGAGCACAAGGTCCAATCTTGCTGGTTCATCCTCCCCTCTCACTCTGGTAGTGTCCTTAACATGTTGGTGCATGAGGTTTTTCCCCAGCACCACGTCCAACATCCTGGCTCTCCATGTTTGGGGACCCCCATGTGGCTCCAGGTTTTCCCAGTCAATCTCCCTGTGGTTGAAATCCCCCATAACCAGCAACTTTGCTCTGCTGGAGTGAGCTCTTCTTGCCACCTCAGCAAGTGTGTCCACCATTGCTCTTTTTGCTCTCTTCATATTCCTCTTGGCCTCCTGCAGTTCTGTGGTGGATTATACATCACTGCAATGACCACTTTGTGTTCCCCAGACTGAAGTGTACCTGCTATGTAGTCTCTTTCTCCCGTCTCATCTATTCCTTCCATTTTTCTCGAATTTCCATCTGTTTTTTACGAGCAGAGCAAAACCCCACCTCCCCCCCTGCCCCTTCTATCTTTCCTCATGATCTGGTATCCTGGTGGGAAGATTGCATCTGTTATTGTCTCCATGAGTTTTGTTTCTGTAACTGCTATGATGTCTGGGGACTTCTCATTGATTCTTTCTTGCCATTCCTCATGTTTATTCGTTAATCCATCTGCATTTGTGTACCAAACCTTCAACTTCTGTTCTAATACTGTAACTGTGGTGCGGGGGGGTGGAAACAGAGGGATCGGTGTGTGATGGTTGGTTTGGATTGTTCAGTTGCCTTGGGGGTGTCGTGGCTGGAGTCCTTCTGCAGGTGTTTCTGGGGGGTGCGCTTGTCCTTCCATTTGATCCTGGGTTATTCTGCTCTCCTTTTTCATTTCCTCCCATTTCTCCTTTCGTGTGTGTGTGTGTGTGTATGTGTGTGTGTGTGTGTGTTGAAGATTGTGGTTAGGGGCACGCACAGCATCTCTGCTCCTTCTCTAAGGACCCACGGGGAGATGTTGTCCGGTCCCATCGCCTTTGAGGTATCAAGGTCACTTAGCAGCTTCTGCACCTCCTCCTCGGTTGTTCGTATGTAATCAACACTTGTTGGTATATTCCCTCTTGATGTTCCCTTCTGTGCTGTCTTCCCAGAGCCCTTCCTGTCTCTACTGTAAACACTTTCTTGAATCTCCTGTTTAGCTCCTCACATACCTCCTGGTCATTTCTTGTGAGTTCTCCACCTTCTGTCCTCAGTCTGATCACCTGGTCTTTGACTGTTGTCTTCCTCCTGCTGTGGCTATACAAAAGTTTCGGGTCAGTCTTGATTTTCGATGCTATGTTATTTTCATACTGTCGCTGGGCCTCCCTCCTTACCTGTGCATACTCGTTCCTGGCTCTGCGACTAATCTCCCTATTTTCATGTGTTCTCTGCCTTCTGTACTTTTTTCCATTCTCTATTGCACTTTGTTGTGTGTGTGTGTGTGTGTGTGTGTGTGTGTGTGTGTGTGTGTGTGTGTGTGTGTGTGTGTGTGTGTGTGTGTGTGTGTGTGTGTGTGTGTGTGTGTGTGTCTGCGTGCGTGTGTGTGTGTGTGTGTGTGTGTGTGTGTGTGTGTGTGTGTGTGTGTGTGTGTGTGTGTGTGTGTGTGTGTGTGTGTGTGTGTGTGTGTGTGTGTGTGTGTGTATGTGTTGTGTGTGTGTGTGTGTGTGTGTGTGTGTGTTTTATGTATTAATGCATCCATGAACCAGAGCCTCGTAGAGGATATTTTGTGAGTACTAACGTCCACCTCCAGTACTAACGTCCACCTCCAGTACTAACGTCCACCTCCAGTACTAACGTCCACCTCCAGTACTAACGTCCACCTCCAGTACTAACGTCCACCTCCAGTACTAACGTCCACCTCCAGTACTAACGCCCACCTCCAGAACTAACGTCCACCTCCAGTACTAACGTCCACCTCCAGTACTAACGTCCACCTCCAGTACTAACGTCCACCTCCAGTACTAACGTCCACCTCCAGTACTAACGTCCATCTCCAGAACTAACGTCCACCTCCAGTACTAAAGTCCACCTCCAGTACTAACGTCCACCTCCAGTACTAACGTCCACCTCCAGTAGTAACGTCCACCTCCGGTACTAGCGTCCACCTCCAGTACTAACGTCCACCTCCAGTAGTAACGTCCACCTCCAGTATTCAAGTCCACCTCCAGTACTAACGCCCACCTCAAGTACTAACGTCCACCTCCATTAGTAACGTCCACCTCCGGCACCAACGTCCACCTCCAGTACTAACGTCCCCTCCAGTATTAACGTCCACCTCCACCATCAACGTCCACCTCCAGTACTAACGTCCACCTCCACCATCAACGTCCACCTCCAGTACTAACGTTCACGTCCACCACCAACGTCCACCTCTACCACCAACGTCCACCTCCAGTACTAACGTCCACCTCCAGTACTAACGTCCACCTCCACCACCAACGTCCACCTCCAGTACTAACGTCCACCTCCAGTACCACGAGTGTCCCAGCATCTCCCAGTACACCTCGCCAGTCTCCAGCGCAGCTCGGTACTGGAATTGGAATCCGGGAATGTTGGAACAGTGCCAAGCAGACGCCAGCAGCTGCAGTTGTTCCTGATGATAAATTAGACATATGTGCAACTCTTGGGTATCTTTATTTAGGAAACGTTTCGCCACACAGTGGCTTCATCAGTCCATACATAGGAGAAACTTGAAGAACAGGAGGAGAATGAGGTAATCAGTCCCTCAACCTTGAGTCGATGTGTTCAGTCCATCAATCTTTTTTAATTTATCAACATGTCGGTTCTCTGAACCATTCATCTACAAACCTGTCAGACACTGCAACTTCTTGGGATCTTAATACTTAGGATTTCTTCGCTTGCCTAATTCTTGGGCACAACCTACTTCCACATTGAACTAATGTGACACTACCTATGACTGCTACACCTCTCCTGCCAAACGGTTTATAAGCTGCTTCTCCGCTCATCTGCCGTATTCTACTCAAGATTGATGGACTGAACACATCGACTCAAGGTTGAGGGACTGATTACCTCATTCTCCTCCTGTTCTTCAAGTTTCTCCTATGTATGGACTGATGAAGCCACTGTGTGGCGAAACGTTTCCTAAATAAAGATACCCAAGAGTTGCACATATGTCTAATTTATCAACATGTCGGTTCTCTGAACCATTCATCTACAAACGCAGTTGTTCCTGCTGCTACTGCTGCTACAGCTGTTACTGCTGCTCCTGCTGTTACTGCTGCTACTGCTGTTGCTACTGCTACTGCTGCTGTTACTGCTGCTCCTGCGTTTAGTGTTGTCACTATTCTTGTTGGTGCGACTACTATTACCACTACCTGGATTGCTACTGTTGCTATTATTGCTGCTGTTGCTACTATTGTTACTGTTGTTACTATTGTTACTGTTGCTGGTAATGTTGCTGTTGCTATTTTATTGCTACTATTACTGCTATTTTTGTTGTTACTATTGCTGTGTTGCTACTGTTCTTGTTGCTACCGTTGATGATGCTGATTTTACTGACCGGACTGCAATATGCAAACAGAGGATCAAGTATCCAGTCCAGGCGAGTCATAAACATTCTTAACATGGTCTTCTGTGTCGCCAAAGTGACAAGACAACTTAGCTTGAAATAATGAGAGATATATATGGGGAAAAAAGGCGCAGTTTAAGGCTTCCCTGGGTGAGAGGATTTGAAATATATTGTTAATAGTGTGTGTTTGTATGTGTGGTGTGTGTGTGTGTGTGTGTGTGTGTGTGTGTGTGTGTGTGTGTGTGTGTGTGTGTGTGTGTGTCACGGAAGCCAGGCTCCACCTCCTTGAAGCACCTCGTTGTCTTCAAGATGTTGGTCACGTCTCCCGAGGCTTCCACACACACACACAGTATTACCGCCGGACTGTAATACTGGACGCCATCTTGTGTGTTTATCTCCAAGGAAGCGTAAAGTAGAAGAGAGAGAGAGAGAGAGAGAGAGAGAGAGGAGAAGAGAGAGAGAGAGAGAGAGAGAGGAGAGAGAGAGAGATTGTGAGTAATGTTGAGATTTCGCCACAGTTCCGTCACTTTGTCTGTAAATCCCTAAAGGCTAAGTGTCAGTGACTCTACTGTGTGTGAATCAGTTAGCTGTGGTGATTGTCAAGTCTGATGATGGTGTGTGTATGTGGTGATGGTGCTGTGTGTGTGTGTGTGTGTGTGTGTGGTGATGGTGGTGTGTGTGTGTGTGTGTGTATGTGGTGATGGTGCTGTGTGTGTGT
Source organism: Cherax quadricarinatus (assembly GCF_026875155.1). NCBI lineage: Eukaryota > Metazoa > Arthropoda > Malacostraca > Decapoda > Parastacidae > Cherax > Cherax quadricarinatus. Next base: position 12,253 of record NW_026506916.1, on the reverse strand, counting down.
GTGTGTGTGTGTGTGGTGATGGTGGTGTGTGTGTGTGTGTGTGTGTATGTGGTGATGGTGGTGTGTGTGTGTGTGTGTGTGTGTGTGTGTGTGTGTTGATGGTGGTGTGTGTGTGTGTGTGTGTGGTGATGGTGGTGTGTGGTGTGTGTGTGTGTGTGGTGTGGTGATGGTGGTGTGTGTGTGTTGTGTGTGTGTGTGTGTGTGTGGTGATGGTGGTGTGTGTGTGTGTGTGTATGTGGTGATGGTGGTGTGTGTGTGTGTGTGTGGTGATGGTGGTGGTGTGTGTGTGTGTGTGTGTGTGTGGTGATGATGGTGTGTGTGTGGTGATGGTGGTGTGTATGTGGTGTGTGTGTGGTGATGATGTGTGTGTGTGGTGATGATGGTGTGTGTTGTGCTGATTGTGTGTGATGGTGATAGTATGGTGGTACTATCGTGCTGTATGGTGGATATTAACTATTTAATAAACTCACAAGGACCACGATTGTTATGTACCATGAGTGACGGGTACACGCACATCAGCTCCTGGCTTCACGGTAGACAGGAACCCGCCCTCGGACAGATTTAGAAATTAGATTTTACTACCGACGAAACTAGTTTATTGTGCACGCAATATCCATCCTGTGGACGGTAGTGCAAGAGTATATGGATGCACAAAAGGCCTAGGAACTAGGCCGCAAAACAGTTAAGAGGGGTAATATCTAGATTTAGGATAGGTTAGGTTAGGTGAGGTTAGATTTTATCTACAGTTGTCTCATCTGTCGCAAGCAAATTTTGGATATTTGTTTAATGTGTTCGGCATCTTATTTTCACCAATAAGATATCTCTAAAGTCCTCAGTAAGTGGATGTAAGATATACTATCCTCTAAATGGATTCTTGATCCTCCTTTGCTTAATGCAATGTCGGTAAATGGTTCAGAGAGGCTGACGGTTCTCTGAACTGTTTATCTGGTAGATCACATCGACTCCAGGGTGAGGGACTGTTTACCTCATTCGTGCTCAGTGAAGAGTCAGTCACTCTCAGCCATACTTCGACTCGTGAATCAAAACAGTTCCATCCTTTCTTCAGAACCGATCATCCAGTGGAAGGCCTCGGTCAGAAGACCAAAAACTCCAGACCCGCGTCAGGAAACACTTGCCTTGTTTCCTGAGAAATCTTACCTAACCTAACCTTCAGAAACATTCTCTAGGCTTCTTCTGATATGAAATGGAAGATTTTCATTTCTGGATGTTTTAGCGGTGAATTAAGGCACGCACCTCGACCTTCCTGGTTTAGTGGTGAATTAAGGCACGCACCTCGACCTTCCTGGTTTAGTGGTGAATTAAGGTACGCACCTCGACCTTCCTGGTTTAGCGGTGAATTAAGGCACGCACCTCGACCTTCCTGCTTTAGTGGTGAATTAAGGCACGCACCTCGACCTTCCTGGTTTAGTGGTGAATTAAGGCACGCACCTCGACCTTCCTGGTTTAGTGGTGAATTAAGGTACGCACCTCGATCTTCCTGGTTTAGTGGTGAATTAAGGCACGCACCTCGACCTTCCTGCTTTAGTGGTGAATTAAGGCACGCACCTCGACCTTCCTGGTTTAGCGGTGAATTAAGGCACACACCTCGACCTTCCTGGTTTAGCGGTGAATTAAGGCACGCACCTCGACTTTCCTGGTTTAGCGGTGAATTAAGGCACGCACCTCGACCTTCCTGGTTTAGTGGTGAATTAAGGCACGCACCTCGACCTTCCTGATTTAGCGGTGAATTAAGGCACGCACCTCGACCTTCCTGGTTTAGCGGTGAATTAAGGCACGCACCTCGACCTTCCTGGTTTAGTGGTGAATTAAGGCACGCACCTCGACCTTCCTGGTTTAGCGGTGAATTAAGGCACGCACCTCTACCTTCCAGGTTCAGGGTGGAGAGCAGCCGGATATTAAACAACGGAAGCAAAGAGCGATAAAGCAAAGTGTAAACATTATGAGACGGGTTTTAAACATTATTAGAGAGTAAATACGGCTCACGGGAGGTGATAATGTGAGAGGGAGAGAGAAGGGAGTAACTAGGGCCAACATTCACATACTTGTCTAACTGGTCTAAACTTCACCTCCCTACCTTTTTCTTCTAATTCTTCTTCTTCTTCTCCTCCTCCTACTCCTCTTCCTCTTCCTTTTCCCCTTTTCATCAAGCCTAATACTGGTGACTTATGACTCTGCCTTGCGTTGTGACACAGGTACTCCCAGACACTTGCAAGTCAATCCCACACCCCTACAAATCCTACAACCCATCAACTCACTCCCACACCCCTGCAACTCACTCCCACACCCCTGCAACTCAACCCCACATCCCTACAACTCCCACAACCCATCAACTCACTCCCACACCCCTGCAACCCACTCCCACTCCCCTGCAACTCACTCCCACACCCCTGCAACTCAACCCCACATCCCTACAAATCCTACAACCCATCAACTCACTCCCACACCCTTGCAACTCACCCACTCCCCTTCAACACACTCCCACACCCCTGCACCTCACTCCCACACCCCTGCAACTCACTCTCACACCCCTGCAACTCACTCCCACACTCCTTCAACTCACTCCCACACCCCTTCAACACACCCCTACACCCCTTCAACTCACTCCCACACCCTTTCAATTCACTCCCACACTAGTTCAAACTTGTCAGCGTTGCTCTAAGATAATTTCTTGTTTGAAAGCGAAAAGACAATAGACCATTGTGGCCTTTCAGCCTGTTATTGGAACCCCGCAGCCGGTGCTGGAACCCGCAGCCGGTGCTGGAACCGGAAGACCAGACTGGACTGTCTGATGGTCGTACTGAAAACTTCTTTTGCATTAGACGCTTTGCGACCCCAGCGGGTTTAGTTCATTCCATAATATTAATAATAATAATAATCATAATAATAATAATAATAATAATAATAATAATAATAATAATAATAATAATAACAGCAACTACAGCAACAATAATAATAGATTTTTTCAGTATCCTCAGTGGCCCGCAAAAGGTATCCCTGGTATCCCATATGCCCGATATGCGAAATAAAAAGTGCAGAGTGCCGCAGTGCAGTTAAAACATCTGCACTGAAAGTTTGAAGCCTGGCGCAAGAGGCATTCCCTCTAGTCACCTCATGTAAATTAATATCCCCAAATTCTTCAGTGACAATGGTAAATTGACGCCTTAACACAGCCCAAAAAGTATGCACCCAATCTGAAGAGGCATTCTCTAATTATCACATGGAGACCAGTTTCAGAATCTGGTATTACTACCACCTAGCTGGTATTAATACCAGCTGGCTTCTTCAGTCGAATTACAAAGGAGCTCAGAGGATTGATCTCCTCATTCCATCTCTCCAGAGCTGTCTCCAGCACTCTTTCTTCCACTGATGAAGACTGCTGTGCCGGCGAAACGTTTCGTCAGTAGAGACATCTGCGTGTTGCACATAGGGTTTCACCCATGACCCAGTCGGGTCTATCCGGGGATTCCCTCAGTGTAAACTTGCTCACGTTGTATAAATTTAATTGTTCTTCACCCTAAAGCAGTTTACCTCACAGGTCAACTAGATTACCATCGGTTACAGAGAGCTACTGCTGACAGTAACGAAGACGGGGTGGCACTCACACACCAGTGCCGGGTGGCCCCCAAAACAATCCCTGCAAGGGGGACACTTTAACAACCCCCAAATAAATGCCAGGTGGCCTCACAATCAGGCCATACACTCCCCTGCCCTTTGGAAAAATTCCAGTGCCCACATCCCCAGCGGTGTAAACCCAGTGAATGAAAAAAAAACCTCCCAAAAGGGCCAAAAAACCTGTGCCACCCTACATAAAAGTCCGGGGAAAACAATACCAGGCCGGGGCACTAAAACAAGGGGGGGCATAAAAAATGGGGACACTAACTAAATGAGCCCCCTTTCATCCCCAAAAATTCCTTTGGGGCCCTGTGGGATTGGTGCCCCCAAATTGGCCGGGGGGTTCCCCGGTCAAAAAATTTAAACACTCCCGAAAGGTTTGAAAAAAAAAGGGGCATAAATTATTTGGAGGGTGGGATCATATGGTTTGATTTTGGGGCTTTGGCACTGGGGGGGTGTGGGGGGCGATTGCCTTGGGGGTGGGGGGTCATATTGAAAATTGGGGAGGGGGGTCAGTATGGATTGTGGGGGGTGTGGGGTCAGTTTTTGGATGGGGGATGTGGGGGGTCGTATTGGCATGGGGGAGGGGGGGGGGTCATTTTGGGGCACGGGGGAGGTGTGGGGTCATATTGGCATTGGGGGAGGGTGGGTCATTTTGGATGTGGGGTGTGGGGTAAATTTTTGGCATGGGGAGGTGGGGGGTCGTTTTGGGCATTGGGGGAGGGGGTGGGTCAGTTTTGCACGTGGGGGGGGGGGAGTCATATTGGCATTGTGGGGGGGTGGGGGGGTCAGATTGGCATTGGGGAGGTTGGGGTCGTATTGGCACGTGGGGGGTGTGGGTCATTTGGCATTGTGGGAGGTGTGGGGCATATTGGCAGGGGAAGGGTGGATCATATTGCATGTGGGGGGTGGGGGGGGTCGTTTGGCAGGGAGGTGGGGGTCAGTATTGCATTGGGGTGTGGGTCAATATTGGCATGGGGAGGTGGGGGGGTCAGTATTGGCATTGGGGGGGTTTTATCAGTATTGGCATTGTGGGGTGTGGGGGTCAGTATTGGCATTGGGAGGTGTGGGGTCGTATTGGGCCCTGTGGGGGAGGTTGGGGTCGTTTTTGGCCCGGGGGGAGGGTGGGGCATTTGGGCTTTGGGGGTGGGGAGTCGTATTGGCACGGGGGGGTGTGGGTCATATTGGGCATTGTGGGGGGTGTGGGGTATTTTTTGGCTTGTGGAGGTTGGGGGTCATTTGGCTTTTGTGGGGGGTGTGGGGGTCATTTGGCATTGTGGGAAGGTTTGGGTGGGAAGACGTTTTGGGCATGTGGGGGTTGGGGGAGTAAATTTTTGGCACTGTGGGATTTGTGGGATCATTTGGCATGTGGGGGGTTTTGGGGGGGGTCAGATTGGCACTTGGGGGGTGGGGGGTAGTTTTGCATGTGAGGTTTTGTGGAGTCAGTATTGGCATGGGGGGGTGGGGGGGTCAGTATTGGCACTGTGGTGGTGGGGAGTCAAATTTTTACTGGGGGGGGGGTGTGGGATCAGTATTGCATGGGGAGGTGTGGGATCAGTATTCCCCTTGTGGGGGTGTGGGGTCATATTGGCACTGTGGGGGGGGCAGTTTTTTTGGGGGGGTTTCATAAGGAGGTGGGGGATTGGCACGTGGGGGGTGGGCATTTTGTGGGGAGGTGTGGGGTCATTTTGGCCGTGGAGGTGTGGGAGTCATCATTGGGGGGGGGCATTGGGGGGGAGGTGGGGGGGTCAGTAGGGATTGTGGGAGGTGTGGGGGTCATATTGGCATGTGGGAGGGGGGGAGTCATATTGGCATTTTGGGGGGGTTGGGAGTCAGTATTGGCACGGGGGAGGTGGGATTCATTTTGGCACGTGGGGGGTGTGGGGTCATATTGGAATTGGGGGGAGGGGGGGGGTCATTTTGGCCTGTGGGAGGTTTGGGGGAGTCAGTATTGGGCACTGGGGGGGTGGGGGAGCAGTTTTGGCACTGGGGGAGGTGGGGGATTCAGATTGGCACGTGGGAGGTGGGAGTCGTAAGGGCACGTGGGGGGGTGGGGGGATCATAGGGCACTGTGGAGGGGGGGAGTCTTTTTGGCACTGTGGGAGGTGGGGGAGCAGTATTGGCACTGGGGGAGGTGTGGAGTCAGTTTTGGGCACTGTGGGGGGTTTGGGGGTCGTTTGGCACGTGGGAGGGGGGGGATCCAGTATTGGCCTGGGGAGGGGGAGTCATATTGGGCTGTGGGGGGGGTTTGGGAGTCAGTTTTGCACGGGGGAGGTTGGGAGTCAGTTTTGGGTATGTGGGGTGGGAGTCAGTATTGCATGGGGAGTGGGGAGTCAGTTTTGGGCACTGGAAAATGGGGGAGTCAGTTTTGGGCACTGGGGAGGTTGGGAGTCTATTGGCACGGGGATGGGGGAGTCAGTATGCCCAACAAAAAAAAACACGTAAAAAAATAAACACACAGACACAGAAGACCAAACAAAAACTTGGGGGGGCCAGGAGCTGAGTACACCCTGCAACACGTTAGGTAGACAACCATACACACACACACACACCCAAAACACACACCAACACACACACACACCCCCCACACACCAACACACACACAACACCACAAAAATACACACAAAACATCACCACACACACACACACACACACCACACACACACAAACAACCCCCACACACACACAAAAAAATCCCAACAACATCACACACACACAACCCCCACACACACACCACACACACCACACAAAATAAAACCCACACACATACACACACACACCACACACACACACCCCAAAACACACAACACACCCACACCACACAAAACCCAAAACCCAACAACCCACACACACACACAAAACCCCCACAGACAAAAATACAAAAACAGAAACAGCCAAAAAAAAACACAGAGAACAACACAAGTCATAAACATAACAAAAGCAAGCACACAGATTTTCAAAAACGAACGCAGATATAAAAAACAAAAAGGGCAGATAAAAAACACGGGCAACACAAAAAAGGGCAGCGTCTTGGAGGGACAGAGCACAGACGGGAAACAGACAGCAGCGGGTACAGCGGACAAAACAAAACGGGGCGCAGACGGGGCAACCAGCGACGGGGTAGCAAGGGGCAACAGACAAAAACGGCACAACAGCAACAGGGAAAACAGACAGCAAGGGGCAGCAAACGCAAAGGGCAACAGACACGCGGGGCAGAAATACAGCAGGCAGCAGACAGCACAAGCCGGGCAATCAATACATGACGCCCAAGATGGCGGGGAATTTTTTAAAACTATAAAATGTCTTAATGATGTCTCACTGGAATCATGTCTTTCTCTTGCCGGTGGCTGACTCATTCTTCCTCTGTCCTGGGGTTTGACATATTCTTTCCCCCTGTCCTGGGGCTGACATCATGTTTTTCCCTGTCCGGGGGCGACATCATGTCTTCTCTTTCCCTGGGGCTGACATCAGTCTTTCTCCTACCTGGGGCTGACATCATGTCTTTCTCTATCCTGGGGCTAATCATTCTTCCTTTGCCCTGGTTAAAAAACACATGTCTTCCCTTGTCCGGGTGGTGACATCAGTCTTTTCCACCCTGGGGCTGACACATGTTTCCTCTTGTCCTGGGGCTGACATCATTCCCCTCTTGCCCTGGGGGGTGACATCTTCTTTCCCTTCTGGGGTGAACATGTCCCTCTTGCCCCGGGTGGTGACTTTTCTTTCTCCTATCCTGGGGCGAATCTGTCTTCCTCTTGCCCGGTGGCGAATCATGTTTTTCCTCTGTCCGGGTGGCTGACCATGTTTTCCCTTGTCCTGGTGCTACATATGTTTTCCCCTTTTGTCTGGGGGGCTACATCAGTCTTTCTCCTACCCTGGGGGGCTGACATATGTCTTCCTCTTGTCCTGGTGGTGACATCAGTCTTTCCCCCTACCTGGGGGGGCTGACATCATGTCTTCTCTTGTCCGGGTGGTACATCATGTCTTCCTTTGCCGGGGGCTGACATCATGTCTTTCTTGCCCGGGGGGCTGAATCCCCTTTCCCTTGCCCTGGGGGTGACCCCCCATTCTTCCCTCTGTCCTGGGGCTCATCATGCTTTCCTGCCCTGGTGGGACATCATGTCTTTCCCCCTGCCCTGGGGCTAAATCATTCTTCCCCCGCCCTGGTGGGACACCCATGTCCCTTGTCCTGGGGGCTGACATATGTTTTCCTTTTTCCGGGGCTACATCATGTCTTTCTCCTGTCCTGGGGTGACTTGCTTCCCCCTGCCCGGTGGCGACATCATGTCTTTCTCCTGCCCTGGGGGGTTTGACATCATGTTTTCCCCTCCCCTGGGGGACTATGTCTTCCCCCCAGGGTGGCTACACCCATGTCTTTCTCCTGCCCCGGGGGCTGACTCATTTTTTTCCCCTGCCTGGGGGCTGACATCATGTCTTTCCTACCTGGTGGCTACATCAGTCTTTCCCTGTCCTGGTGGTGACATCATGCTTTCTCCGTCCTGGGGCTGACATCATGTTTTCCCTCCGCCGGGTGGCTAACCATGTCTTCCCCTGTCCTGGTGGCTGACATCTTCTTTCTCCGCCCTGGGGCTGACATCTGTCCCCTCCTGTCCGGTGGTGACACTTCTTCCCCTGCCCCTGGTGGTGACGTCATGTCTTCCCCCTTCCCGGGGTGACCCCCATGTCTTCCTCCATCTTGGGGCTGACTCATGTCTTCCCTATCCGGGGGCTGACATATGTCTTTTTCTCCTGCCGGTGGTGACATCATTCTTCCTCCTTCCGGGGGGCTGACATCATGTCTTCCTCCTTCCTGGGGCTGACTCATTTTTCTCCTTCCCCTGGTGGCTGAATCTGTCTCCTCCGCCCCTGGTGCTGACATCAGTTTCCTCCGCCCTGGGGGCTGACTCTTTCTTCCCTTGTCCGGGTGGCGCATCATTCTCCTCCTATTTTGGGTGGTACTCATTCTTCCTCCTATCTTGGTGGCTACATCATGTTTTCCCCTACTGTGGCTGCATCATGTCTTCCTCTTGTCTCGGGGGCTGACATCTGTATTGAGCGACATTAGCCACTCCAGACGCAATTTTGACCCTGACCTGCGTGATATGCAGAGAGTGACCTTGGGGACTTGTAAGGGATTAGCAACGTACCTACAGTGTGCGTATCGGACCTTAGTGTAATACAGGACCTGTATGTAAAAAGATTTTCCTGTAGTGTGACTACCCCTGACCTTTCTACCCCGCACACGAGGAAGGGGGCCCCAACCGTCTTGGTTTTTCCGGGGTGAAATTGGTCCCGTTGTTTCAAAAACCCCCGAAAAGCCGCAAAATTTTCCGACCCTTTAAAATTGGAGGCTTAACCCAAACAAGGGGGTTAAGTGGACAGTAATTATTTGCGAAAGCCCACTGGGGGGCTTTCTCATTATGTAAAAGATATGAAAGGAAATCTTTAAGTACGTAAAAAAGGTTAGGTTAAAAAGCTGAAAGGAAAGAGGATAAAATGTTTTGACAAGGGTCTTAGTGTATGATGGGCCGCTATGGAGCTTTTGGGCACGACCGAGGCACAGGTAAGAAAACACTTTTTTAAATATGTTAATGTAAAACATACAAACAGGAACAAAAACCCGGAAAAAAAGTCGGTTTGGTATTTGTCCCCCCGGTGTCCTTTTAGCAGGGGTCCCCCAAGAGGATCCAGTGGGGGGGGGGAGACCATGTCACCGCTTCGGGGGCCGGCACAGAAGATGAAAAAACCTTTGAAAACTTTTAGAATCTTTTCACAAAAAATTTAAAATAAAAAAATAGAAAACCCTTAAAATTGAACTGTCCTTTAAAACACGGCGCAGGTAATGTTTCCCACACGGGGAATCCCCTTTACTCATGCCCCTCTATTTTCGCTTCGTAAGAAGTCCCACCACATAATTCTTTCAAGCAACATTGTTTCAAGCAACCCTTTATGAACTTTGTTTCTTTTGTATGATTAAGGGAATTTTCAATTTTGAGTGTTTGTGGGGGGCAGGGAAAATTTCAAGTATACATAACAGTGTTGGGGGAAAGTAAAAGAATTTGCAAGTTACAAAGTGTTGTGCGAGTAGAGAATTTACAACTATATATAACGGGCTTTTAAAAGGGGAAAATCCGTCAGAAAGTCCGAAAATTTTTTATGAACTTTGTTTTTTCCCCGGCGTTTCAAAATTCAAAATTTAAATTTTCCGCAAGGGGGATTCAAATCTGACTTCCCCAAGAACGTCGTGTGTCCGTCAAGATTATACGACTTCAGTCGACCCCCCCGAAATTGTAAGCACAAACGACTTTAGTGCGCTGGATTAGACACTTTTTCTCTGTATTACAATGACACAAAAACCTGGGGCACATTTACTCACCCCGTAACAAAGATCTTACAAAATGACCCGGGGAGCCGCCCCCCATGTCTGTGCACCACACTAGGTGCGGGAAAACGGGTATTTTGGGAAAAAATTTTAAAACAGAACCATTTTTTTAGGGATGATTTTTTGGTGAAACTTCTATAACACCCTTTGTAAAATTTCTCGTAAATCTCTTATCTTAACACGTGTCAAGAAATTTTCTAGGCTGGAACGATATCGTTCCGACCACGGGGCTAAATCTTTTCCAGGTTGAGGATACCACCTCAAATACTTGTTCTTAAGGTGAACTGATTAAAATTTCATTTCAACCCACTACACCGTTCCTTTGTATTTTACTAAGAAAATTACTGGTAGGGAAAAATTTTAACAATAAAAAACCCAAAGCTGCACATTCTTAATCATCAGTTTAACACTAGTTAATATTGAGTTATGTAATCTTACCCAAAAAACTTTCAGTGAGGTGTCAAATCTTGTGGGGAAAAAAAAGAAAAAGATTGAAAAGAAAATAAAAAAAAAAAACTTTTGGGCTGACACACTGCTGCGGATTAATTCGGGCACCCCCTTACGGACCTATCGACACCAAACAAAAAAAATTTGTTTTGTTTAGTTCCAAATGACAACCAAAGGATTGGACGTAACGGCAAGCACTCTACCAGGAAAGTTGTAAGTGCCGCCGTTCGAAAAGGGCCCTTTAAAAGGGAGCGTTGGTCAGGGACTTCATATTTTATATGTTGCTATCAAAGGGAAATGTCCCCAAAGCATAAAAGATCCAATAACCTTTTTGGGGCGTTCCCAAAAACCCTTTCTCAATTCCATACTCGATTTTCGCCCTTTTGTTTACCCACAAGCGTGTGATGGGGTCACCACCATCGTACCCCACACGTCCCCTACATATGCTATCACCCCAACATGTTAGTCATGGGATCACAGGAAATCACAACTATGGGACACTGATATGGCCTTGATACCCCTAGTGGTTAACAAACTGCCAAAAACAAGGGGGGTGGTGGGCCAGACATACTGGGCCCAAAAAACAGAGGGGGTGGTGGGCCCGACAGTATGGCCCAAAAAACAGAGGGGTGGGGTTTGGCCCCGGCAGTACTCCAGGAGACAGAGACTTTTTTGGTCTAAAAATTTGTCCCAACACTCTCTGAAAAAAAAAATCTTTTCCCTTTTCCCCCCCCCCTCTCCTCCCCCTCCTCCCCCTCTCTTCCTCCCCCTCCTTCCTCTAAGTCCCTCTCCTTCCCCTGGTCCTCCCCCTCCCTCCCTGGTCCTCCTCCTCCCCGTCCCCCGGTCCCCCCCCCTCCCCGCCTTTCCCCACCTCTTCTAACTAATTTTAAATTCTCTCTTCACCCCCTTTACCTCCTCTTTGCCCCCTCGTCCCTCTCATCTCTCCTCTTCTTCTTCACTCTTTATTCTTTTTCCTCTTTCATTTCCTTTTAGTTTCTTTTTTGCCCACACCTTCCAGAAAGTGACCCTCCTACTACTGAAAGGGTACACCCCCTTCCATTGTTCCCGATACATCAGTCCCTTCCACTGTTCCCGGGGCATCATCCCCTTTACCTGTTAAAGTACAACTCCCCCCACAGATAAAGTACTCAGTCCTTCACCTGTTCCAGGTACATCATCCCCTTTACCTGTTAAAGGTACAAAATCCCTTCACACTGATAAAGGGACATCAGTCCCCTTTACACTTTTTTCCCGGGAAACAGTCCCTTACACTTTTAAAAGGGACAACATTACCTTTACACGTTAAAGGGACATCATCCCTTCACACTGTTTAAAAGGGAAACATATTAATTTTTTTAAAAATAAACTTTAAAATTTTTAAAAAAAAATACCCCAACTTTTAAAACAATTTAAATGTTTTAAGGAAAAGTTTAAGTTAAAAGGATAACAGTTTAATTAAAGGTAAAAGTTTACCTGTTAAAAGGTATAATTTAAAAAGTTTTTAAAACATGTTTTACACTGTTAGGGAAAATCCCTTCAAGTTAAAGGGAAAATTACTTCACACGTTAAATAAACGTCTTAACTGTTAAAGGTAAACAGTACCTTCAATGTTAAAGGGGTAACAGTCCCTTCACACTGTTTAAAAGGGACAAATACCTTCACACTGTTAAAGGACAACTAACTTCACATGTTAAGGTACAAAAGTCCCTTACACTGTTAAAGGTCAACATACCTTCACACGTTAAAGGTACAAAAACCTTTTACACTTTAAAGGGACAAAAAATTTTAACTTTT
>NW_026506915.1:0-20000 GCF_026875155.1 Cherax quadricarinatus | reverse complement strand
AACATGTTAGAGACACTACCAGAGAGAGGGAGAGGATGAACCAGCAAGGCTGGACCTTGTATTCACCATGAGTAGTTCGGACATCGAGGGTATCATGTATGAAAGGCCCTGGGAGCTAGTGATCATGTGGTTCTGTGCTTCGACTACATAGTTGAGCTCCAAGTGGAGAGTAGTAGCAGGAATAGGCTGGGAAAAACCAATCTACAAAAGTGGGAACAACTCAGGCATGAGGAACTTCCTTCAAGACATTCAGTGGGAGAGGGAACTGACAGGAAAAACCAGTACAAGAAATGATGGACTAATGTAGCAACAAAATGCCAAGGAGGCAGAGGAGAGATTTGTTCCCAAGGGAAAACAGAATAATGGGAAGAACAGAACGAGTCCTTGGTTCACCCAAAGGTGTAGGGAGGTAAAAACTAGGTGTACTAGAATATGGAAAAGGTACAGAAGACAGAGAACTCAGGAAAACAAAGAAATCAGCCGAAGAGCCAGAAACGAATATGCACAGATAAGAAGGGATGCTCAGAGACAATATGAAAATGACATAGCATCAAAAGTAAAGACTGACCCAAAGCTGTTGTACAGCCACATCAGGAGGAAAACAACAGTCAAGGACCAGGTAATCAGATGAGGAAGGGTGATGGGGAATTCACAAGAAACGACCAAGAGGTATGTCAGGAGCTCAACACAAGATTTAAAGAGGTATTTACAGTGGAAACCAGTAGGAGTCCAGGAAATCAGAACAGGGGGGCACACCAGCAAGTGCTGGATGAGGTACATATAACCAAGGAGGAGGTTGAAGAAGCTGCTATGCGAACTTGGCACCTCAAAGGCGGTGGGACCAGACAACATCTCTCCATGGGTCCTTAAAGAGGGAGCAGAGATATTGTGTGAGCCATTAACAAAGATCTTCAACACATCATTTGAAACTGGGCAACTCCCTGAGGTATGGAAAATGGTAAATGTAGTCTCAATTTTTAAAAAGGGAGACAGACATGAGGCACTAAAACTACAGACCTGTATCACTAACGTGTATAGTATGCAAGGTCATGGAGAAGATCATCAGGAGGAGAGTGGTGGTGCACTGGAAAGAAACAGTGTATAATTGACAACCAGCACGGTTTCAGGGAAGGAAAATCCTGTGTCACAAACCTACTAGAGTTTTATGACAAGGTGACAGAAGTAAGACAAGAGAGAGAGGGGTGGATCGACTGCATATATTTGGACTGCAAGAAGGCCTTCGACACAGTTCCTCACAAGAGGTTACTGTAAAAGCTAGAGTACCAGGCACACATAACAGGAAAGGCACTGCAATGGATCAGAGAATATCTGACAGGGAGGCAACAACGAGTCATGGTACGCGACGAGGTGTCAGAGTGGGCGCCTGTGACAGGTGGGGTTCCACAGGGGTCAGTCCTAGGACCTGTGCTGTTCTTGGTATATGTGAACGACATAACGGCAGGGATAGACTCAGAAGTGTCCTTGTTTGCAGATGATGCGAAGTTAATGAGAGAATCAAATCGGATGAGGATCAGGCAGGACTGCAAAGAGACCTGGACAGGCTACAAGCCTGGTCAGCAACTGGCCCCTTGAATTAACCCCGCCAAATGCAAAGTCATGAAGATTGGGGAAGGGCAAAGAAGACCGCAGACACAATATGTTTAGAGGGCCCAAAAGGGACTGCAAACCTCTCAAGGAAAAGATCGGGGGGTGAGTAAAACACGGAGCTATCTCCTGAGGCGCACATCAATCAGATAACTGCTGCAGCATACGGGCGCTGGAAAAACCTCGGATAGCTTTCCCGGATACCTCAGTAGGATTCGTTTAAGACTCTGTGTACCTTTTTACGTCAGGCCATACTGGAGTAATGCAGCACCAGTTTGGAATCCACACCTAGTCAAGCACGTCAAGAAATTAGAGAAAAGTGAAAAAGGTTTGCAAAAAGGGACTAGTCCAGAGTTACGGGGATTGTCCTACGAAGAAAGGTTGAGGGAAATGGGCCCTGACGCCCACTGGAGGACAGGAGGGTCAGGGGAGACATTGATAACGACATATAAAATACTGCGCGGAAATAGACAAGGTGGACAAAGACGGGATGTTCCAGAGACGGGAACAGACACAAGAGGTCCCCAATTGGAAGTTGAAGACTCAGTGAATAAAAGGGATGTTAGGAAGTATTTCTTCAGTCATAGAGTAGTCAGGCCGTGGAATAGCCTAGAAGTGACGTAGTGGAGGCGGGGAACCATACATAGTTTTAAGGCGAGGTATGATGGGGGCTCATGGAGCAGGGAGAGAGAGGACCTAGTAGCAATGAGGAAGAGGCGGGGCCAGGAGCTGTGACTCGCCCCCTGAAACCAAAAATTTAGGTGGTACAAATAGGTGAGTACACACACACACACACACACGCACACACACACACACACACTCACACACACACACACACACACACACACACCGGGTTTTAAGGGAAATCAACCTGACGACATGGAGGACAGGAGAGATAGGGGGGACATGAAAACCCGACATACAAAAATACTGAGAGGAATTGACAAGGTGGACAAAGGACAGGATGTTCCAGAGATTGGACCCCAGTAACAAGGGGACACAGTTGGAAGCTGAAGACCAGATGAATCAAGGGGATGTTAGGAATATTTCTTCAGCCACAGAGTAGTCAGTAAGTGGAATAGTTTGGGAAGCGATGTAGTGGGGCAGGATCCATACATAGCTTTAAGAGAGGTATGATAAGCTCACGGCTCAGGGAGAGTGACCTAGTAGCGATCAGTGAAGAGGCGGGGCCAGGAGCTGGGGACTCGACCCCCGCAACCCAAATGGTGAGTAAAACTAGGTGGTACATCACACACATACACACACACACACACACACACCACACACACACACACACACACACACAAGCAGGGGCTAGGACTCGCCCCCTGAAACCCACAAATAGGTGAGTACACACACACCACACACACACACACACACACACCACACACACACCACACACACACACACCCACACACCCCACCACACACAACACTGCCTTGGGAAAGAAAGAGACGAAAGCAAATAATTTTGCAAACGGGTTAAGAAAACAAGAGGAAGAAAAAAATCCTGGGGAAAACAAATGAACCAAGAACGTAATAATAGTGGAGTATGTAGTGGCCTACTGGCCCATGCTAGGCAGGTTCAACCCACACTCACTCATGAACCTGCCATCCTATTTTGGGAGTCTGACTCCCCCACAACAAAACCGCTTTAATCACTTTCCTATAGCCTTTCTATATTTAAATGTGCCCCAATTTGAACCCGCTGCTGCGAGTCCTGTCTTGGTTAGAGGTTTCCACCACTCTTGAAAGATAGATGTTTTCAGATTTTGTGTGTTTATTGCAGTAAAGATATCCCAAATGTTGCATGTGTTGCAAGTGTTGCAAGTGTTGCAAGTGTTGCATTGTGTTGCAAGTGTTGAAGTGTTGCAAGTGTTGCAGTGTTGCAAGCGTTGCAAGTGTTTTTTTCTTATTCATCAATTGTGGGTATTTATCATCAAAAATTGATCCTCAACACTTATTTATTCACCTTCAACTGTTTTGCTTTCCTTTTATACTGCATGATTCATCATATCTCCTGCATGGACTCATCATATCTCCTGCATGACTTTATCATTATCTCTGCATGTTTCATATCTCCTGCATGACTCATCATATCTCCCGCATGATTCATCATATACCTGCATGATCATCATATCTCCCGCATGACTCATCATATCTCCTGCATGATCATCATATCTCCCGCATGATTCATCATATCTCCTGCATGACTCATATATCTCCTGCATGACTCATCATTCTCCTGCATGATTCATCATATCTCCTGCATGACTATCATATTCCTTTCATGATTCATCATATCTCCTGCATGACTCATCATAATCCTGCATGACTACATATTCCTGCATGACTCATCATATCTCCTGCATGACTCATCATATCTCCTGCATGACTCATCATATCTCCTGCATGATTATCCCTATCTCCTGCATGACTCATATATCTCCTGCATGATCATCATATTCCTGAATGACTCATCATATCTCCTGCATGATATCTTTTTCCTGCATGACTCATCATATCTCCTGCATGTATCTTTCTCCTGCTGACTCTCATATCTCCTGCATGAATCATCTATCTTTCCCGATGACTCATCATATTCCTGCATGACTCATATATCTCTGCATGACTCATCATATCTCCTGCATGACTCTCATATCTCCTGCATGACTCATCTATCTCCTGCATGAATCATCATATTCCTGCATGATTCAATTATCTCCTGCATGACTCATCATATCTCCTGCATGACTCATATATCTCCTGCATGATTTATCATATCTCCTGCATGATCATCATATTCTGCATGACTCATATATCTCCCGCATGACTCATCATATTTTCCCGCATGACTCATCATATCTCCTGCATTTATCATCATATCTCCTGCTTTATTCATCATATTCCTGCATGACTCATCATATCTCCCGCATGGACTCATCATATTCCTGCCAAAGATTCATTTATATCTCCCGCATGACTCATCATATTCCTGCATGACTCATCATATCTCCCGCATGATTCAGCATATCTCCTGCATGATCATCATATCTCCTGCATGATTCATATCTCCTGCATGATCATAAAATCTCCTGCATGACTCATCATATCTCTGCATGACTCATCTATCTCCTGCTGATTCATCTATCTCCTGCAAGACTCATCATAAATTCCCGCATGACTCATCATATCTCCTGCATGACTCATCATATCTCCCGCCCTGATCATCATATCTCCTGCATGATTCATCATATCTTCTGCATGCTTCTTTTATATCCAGCCTCACTAATTACATAAGAACTGAGAATGGAAAAACACTGCAGAAGCCTTTGGCCCATACAAGGCAGATCCTTATCAAGACCACCCTGCTAAAACACCAGTAATTTATCCGTACCCACGACAAAATCAAGTCCAGCTCCTCCCACTTCTTTTTAAAGTACCAAGATCCTAGCCTTGATCACCTACTCGGAAAAACCATTCAATGCATCCACAACTCTGTTTTGAAAACCAGTAATACCTAGTTCCTTTTTTTAAAACTAAATTTATCTAATTTAAATCCATTATTTTGGTTCTTACCTGGTTCGACACCCTCAGTACTTTTTAACATCTCCGTAGAGAAATTTTCTCCAGGAGGGGGGTATCGCCCCTTCGCCCCTTTTAGCCCCTTTCAGTCCTGAGGGGCCCAGCCCTCTCAGAAGGGGCAAGCATCTTGTTTACTCCTACAGCAAGTAATTGATCCCAGATGCAGTACGAGTATGCGACGTGGTCAAGCAACCAACGATCCTTGCAGTCCAATGTTGCAAAGTGTAGTTTAATATAAGACAGTCCATTTCTTACCTTAGCAGGACAATTAAAGAAAATCCTGCTCTCACTTTATTACCATGGTAAAGATAGTGTACATTGTTGTCTATGCTTAAGACAGCAAGATTCAAGCATTCTGCTTTGCTTCATGGAGGAAGTGGCAAGGAAGCAAAAGTACTAGGTCAGCTTTTCCTTTATGTGCTACGGGTAGTGACGGTGTGGATTCTGTGACGCTCTTCAGATTACTTTTGACTCTATGAGAGTCACACTGATGGCCTGGATAACCAACAAGACACTGATCGTGTGTTAGGGAACAAAAGTGTTCACAAAACACAATAAACACTTACAGGAGAAGTGTGATCAGCTACTTTAGTGATAAGGCTGTGAACAATAAAGACAAATCTAGTGGACATAGGGTACAGTGTGCGTATTCCTAGACTATGGAAGACATGACATCCAGGGAACATGCTTCTATCAAACTCACCAATACCTGTCGGAATGATGTGAAGAAACACCCATAGCTCACGCACAAGAGCAGGTGTGTTTAATGATCGCTCACTCTTGCTTTGTATGTCTCCGTGTCGTCTATTTTCGAGATAGAGTGCAAGGATTCCTCTACAATTGAGATTCTAATCACTCCTGTAACACGTCTCTCAAGTGGCACAGCTTTGTCATACCAACTAACCACCTCATCGTCCCCGGCCACCGTGACCCGCGAGCGCACGTTTTCGAGTCCACAATGTGCGTTAAGTCAGTCATCGTGTATGAAATAGATGGACATAACACCCTCTAGGGGTTATTTATTGATTTCACAATATAATTCACTACAGCCCGTTGAGAAGTGATCTTCGGACAGCTTCTCAAGACTCGTCTGCAGGGGAGGGCTGTGCAGGCAATGAGCTGTCTGTTCTAAGCTAAGTTTTCCCTATTTATTTAACTACAAACTTAGCTGGTTTAAAACATTTCTACATTTGGGTCATGCTCGAACTGGGATAAAGGCCACACTGAGGTCCAAATTGGTGTACTACAATGTACGAAATAACCTACGAGCAGTCCTTTGAAAAAAACTGTAAAACTAGTGTTTTACAATATAATCAGTATAAATGAGTCCCTCCAGATAAGCTAGAGAATGGGCAGCAAAAAGATAAACGTTCGCTCACCCAGCGTTTCACCAAAGAAAACGGAAAGCTGGAGACTCACCAACAAGGAAAACGGGGGATGGCACCGGCATCCATAATCCAGTATGAGAAACGCTGACAACAGCCAGCAATCCACTGATGTTCAGTTTGATCTGACGTTGTATATACCACATATGTGTTTATTATGTGTATACACAGAAAATAAAGAGACGAGATAGGGTTTGTTTCTTATTGAATAACTGATACATTAAGGAAATTATATATAGATGTTAAGCTTTCATATATATATTAACAGTGCATTTATATATGTGTAGTAATATAATGTGTGTTTTACGTTATACAGTGACATTTATAGTGTATAGTGACTGAAGTGTATAACTTCGTTATTAGAATAATCACCGTGGTTCAGGTGGTCACAGCCTATGTGCTCTGTACCCTTCATGGTTCATTGACCTGAGGGTAAGCTTAGTGGGTCAGCAGTATCTGACTCGATTATTGCTGATTCAAGCATAACAAAAACTCAGCTGTTTATTGGCAGTACAGTGTTTTTTAAAACACTAAGTGTGGTGCGAGAATTTTCAAGTATAACCTTAAAATGGCTTGTTTGAAAATCAGTTTCCGTCTGTACAGACTATGATTACACAATTAGAAGAAAAAATCTTGTATAAGTCTAGTATAGGGATTAACACAAAGATACAAATTAGATTTTTGATTGATCTTGAGGTCAAATTGGGATACTTACACAACGTTCTGGAAAAATAATTCAGACTATACAAATTATGAAATAATAAGTTTCTTGAATCAGATCCATCTGAGGATGAAATTAAAACATGTTTCGGATACATTTAGTTAATCAAACAGTTGGTGGGACAGGAAGTATGGCCAATATTGCCGCAAAACTCTGTCACAGAGACTACTGTAACTAGTGGTCAAACACCTTTACACCTGTAACAACAACAGGTTGTTACCATTACAAGTTTACTAACTTGTCATTACCTATTTCCAAGGTCATAATTATGAAGAATTTCCATTAGTGGTTTTCAGTCTATAGTAAAAATTCACGAAACTGAAATAGATTGAGTTTGCCAAGTTCAATTATCTTAAATGTCTTGTGAATGGAGAACCCTATGAATGATATTAGTCATTTCGGTGGTTAAAGGCAATTATCAAATAGCATTACGTGTCTTAGCAGACATTACTTTGACGCTGACAAGGCTAGAGTTAGACACGCAGTCTTAATATCAAGCTTGAACCACCCAAACATTGTTTTTCAGACTTACAGGCTTTAGAATCTCATTAGACAATAGTCTCCGATCTCTAGGTGCTAAATATGAACCTAAGACAGTGATTGGTTTATCCAGTTGTTATTGTTTACAAGATAGGTTGTTCACCACAAACTATTGAACGATTAAATATTATTAAAATAAAACGCTATTTCACTTGTGAAGAAAATTAGCAATGGTTTACAAACAATGTTTCATGCATGCAAGCAACGAGACAAAGATGGAAACAATCCACAAATGTGGATAAAAACCTTCAAGCAGTATAAAAGAGTATACTACTTCCCATTAAAACCACATAATGGGAAATCCATGTAGGGGGTCTTTATCAAGATGTGTATACCACAGACAGTAAACGACTGTCATACATAAACGTACTCCTTATAAATGTTGTACTTTGTGAGGTAACATTGGGAACAGTATTGTAGTCAATACACATCAATGGAGGACGTTAAACAACGTGTTCATCTGCTGAAAAAGATGCATCAGGTGTTTAGGTGAAACACAAGGGAGGTAAATGCTCACTGAAGAAGTGTTTTAAATTGCCGGGTATGTATCATACAGCATTATGCCCAAATACTTTGATGGAACGAGCAGCAAAGACTTCCACAGAATCAGGAATGTCAACATGAAACAACAATAAATGTGAGAGATAAGTTTAATGCGAATGCTCTTCCGATAGCTCGAGTTGTGTTATCTAATAATTAACAAATCCAATGTTGCTAACATTATTTGATAAAATTATCACAAAGGTCTTTCATAAGAGAAACAGTGTGCAGAAACTGAATAAAACAAACCCTATGCAAAGTACAGTTAGTTATAGCTGGTTTTTTTTCCCACAAATTCCGTTAAACAGACATATGGACCTAGCCAGAACCATGTTGGTCTAGAACAGAAAAAAAGCAGTAGAAGTTGTGGTAGTAAATGATTTTGCTTAAGTTGTGAAATCAGGGATTAAAAGAAAAGTTGCAGCCACTGGAAAGCAGGCTAAGGTCAAGTTAGTTTCCTCGACATTACAGACGGACACTATTAGTCCAATTTGATTTAATCTTTGGAAGGTGATTATTATCACTGTTTTGTGCAAATATAGTAAGTAAACATGATGTTCACTTGTTGAAAAACAGCAGGAGGCAACATGAGTGTGGTCCCATTCCCTCTCAAAGTGGGAAAGAAGCTGATATTGATTCAGTGGAAAAGTACTACTTACGTGAATAAACCGCTGATTCATGTACCAACAGCAAAAATTAATTCATTACTGGAAGAAATGAATGAACCAGTTGATTAAGTTGTGGGATTTAGATGCGATAGGTATATAATGTCAATAAACAAGCCACAAGAAGTCTCAGATTATAACCAATATTGGGACACTGTCAAAATATAAGATGGACAGTTTTGGGTTAAGGGTTACCATGGAAATAATTAAATCACACATATGCTAGCAGTTATCGAAGGCTTTCGGACAAATTGAAAGCACAAAAAATACATGAGCTCAGGAAGGAATCCAGAGCGACTGACTGTCTATGATAATATCTACAAGACAGTTGGGGACAAAAAGTTCATTGAGGAAGTAGTCTGAAGATATAAGTTGATGGCAGAAGCTCATTTTCTCCGCACCATGGAGTCAGAGAAGATTCTGGAAGAACTCCATTACGACATGTTGCATATAAATTGACCGCGCACGATGCAAATAAGATGAGCAGTCTTAATGACTGTCTGATGACCGGACCCTCAAAAACTGAGAGCTTGGAGACGTGCTTATGGAAAGTTCGCAAAAACCTATAATGTCTACACGGCTGTATTTCCAAAGCTTTTTAATGAGTAGGGATAACAAGAAAATAGTAGAGATTACTACTCGATTCTTGTGGCTGAAAATCCACATGATCCTCAAAGTCCTGTTGAAAAACTTATCGTTTCAATTCAGTATTATTGTGCAACATCCTCTCCATTCTTACTAGAGCTACTCTAAATACACATTTGAAGAAATCAGAAAGGTCCCTTAAAAAAATCTTAAAGAAAGTTTCTTTGGTGGGAAATCTTCAAGGTACGGGGAATAAAGAGGTGATTGAAATCCTTGTACAGAGAAGCTAAAAAGGAGATGAAAGAAGCAAATATGCTCTTAACGATGTCGGAATACTAATTCAATGCCAATTTTAAGGGAACTTATCAATGAAGTTTCCCTGAAACTGAAATTCCTGATTGCAACAATATGCTTGTAGGACTTATTGGAACACACAGGAAGAATACTTAGCTCAAAAGGATAAACAATAAATATGCAGTACACTCACTAAACGTAGTTTACTGTCAGAGGTAGCACAATGTTTTGCTCCTCTAGGACTCGTCTCACCAATTACATAAAGGGTAAGATACTTATGCAAGATGCATGGAAAACTCAAAATTGGTGGGATGAGAACTTGCCTCTAGAAATGAGTCTAGCATGGGATGAAATATCAAGAAGTAAGCACTTCATCAAATTAAATTTCCCAGACATATAGGTCAAGAGGGAAAAACAGTACACATTACTGTGTTCTGTGTTGCGTCAACAGAGGTTATGGCGATGTAGCTTATATGAGTAATGCTGAAGAAGTTCCATAATTACTTTCACAAGGCCAGGGTAGCACCCTGTGGAGGTCGAACAGTAACCACAAATGGCAACTGACAGCACTCTATGTAGGTACAAATTTAGCTGTCTATCTCAACAAATGTACTTGATCATCTCACTATTGAAAAACAGTGATTGGATTGATAAAGAAGCAGTTCTCCAGTGGTTTAGAAATAATAAGAGTAAGATGGTCTTATGTACAGAAACAGAGTAGCAAGGAAAATAAAAGAGATGCAGAGAGATTATCTCTTTCTCCAAGTCTCTACCCAAGAGAATCCAGCTGACATGTTGTCACGTGGTGTCCACTCAAGAAATTTGGGGTAATTAAATTATGGTCCAGGACCGAAACTGGTCTCTGAATATGTAAATTAACTGGCCTCAGCAAAAAGCGCACATTATGCCCGAAGAAAACAGTCTGCTGAATTCAGCAGAAATAAGTTGTTGTAAATACTGCAGACCACTACGAAATAGTATTATGGATCTATATACTCATCTTTGGGGTAAACTTTAAGAGTACAGCTCTTGTCTTTAAATTTCATTAAAGGAATAAACATCTAATTATTAATATTCTTGAACCATTAAATACTGGGTGAAACTAATACAGAAAGATGTTTTCTCTACAGAATATAAATTTATGGAAACACAAAAAATATAATTTCTGGAAAACAAGATAAAATCCCCAAAGAACATTCATGATTAATTCTTTAGGACTTTATCTCGACTCTGAAAGATTATAAGATGTCGAGGAAGGAATCATAATTCTTCACTTACTAAAGAAGCCATACATCCAATATGTTCCCAAGATCAATTGGTAACAAACTGATGCTGCAAACGCCCACGTAACGTGTTCATGGTGGGCTAGTGACACACTTTGATCATATACAAAACAATCCTACTGGATACCTGAAGGTCGACAATGTGTGAAAAAACAAATTAAAGGACTTGTATTATTGTCGTCACTACCGATATGCGAGTATGTCAGTATTCAGTCCACCTCATATCCCTCTTAAAGAGTTTGTTATGTCACTCCATTTGATCTGGGTGACATGGTGTAGATTACACTGGACCAATAAATTTTAACCAAAACAGTTGACAAAGTTCCCATCAAGGTGGACATCTGTTTGTTCAACTTGTGCTACAACTAGAGCGTTACATCTAGAAGTAGCCACTGACATGTCTCTGAAACTTTATCAAATTATTCTGAAGGTTTGCAGCCAGAAGGGCATGTCCAGACTGATGATTTCAGACTATGCAACGAAACTTTGTTGCTGGTGCTGCTTATATAAGCAAGCTCTTTGATCAACAGAAGTACAACGATGCTGGAATCAACGCCGTTGTCATTGGAGATCATTCTCCTAAACCTCCATGGCCGGACGGATTTTTATGAAAGAAATGATCGGCACGGTTAAATACGTTGTTTAAGGAAGGACTCTTCATCGTTAGAATCGATTTAGGAAGTAGTCTGTACAGTTGTGGACTAAATAGAAAATAGAGTCTACAACAGACCTAAAAAAACTTATGTTACGATGATCTGGTCAATTTAGAAGTGTTAAGTCCATCTCATTTACTCATAAATAAGGTTTTGTTGAACGGTGGGAAGAAAATTTGGCGAGGAAGACTATCTCACCTCATTGAGAGAACACTTCTATGAGCTGGGTATTCCTGAAAATTATAAAGTCCTCTTAAGACCTGGTGACATAGTGTTTATTGTGACAATTGTTGGTCTGAGGTCCAATGGGCACTTGGAAATTGTGAACATATATCTGATGCAAATGGAATCTCAGGACAGTGTGTTTTAAGCAAGTGTTCGTGAATAAGCGGACAATTAAATGAACTAGTACCGTTAGAATTACACTTTTTGAAAACAATTTAGTGAATCTCTAGAAACCAACAACTTAAAGCTGTTCAGAAAGACAAGCAGCAGTTTGGTGGCTGATGTGAGAAAATCAATTTAATGTTAAATGATGAATAATCACCTGCAGCGAACCTCCGTATCCCCAGTGAGGAGGAAATTTTCTCCAGGAGGGGGGTTATCAGCCCCCTTCAGCCCCTTTCAGGCCCTTACAGCCCCTTTCAGCCCTTTCAGCCTGAGGGGCCCAGCCTTCAGAAGGGGCCAGCATATTGTTTAATGTACAGCAAGTAGTTGACCAGATGCAGTACGAGTAAGTGAACGTGGTCAAGCAACCAACGATTCCTTGAAAGTCACGTGTTGCAAAGTGTAGTTTAATAAATGATAGTCCATCTATTCCTTAGCAGGACAATTAAGGAAAATCCTGCTCCAATTTCTTACCTGGTAAAGGATAGTTTGTACATTGTTGTCTATGCTTATGACAGCAAGATTCAAGCATTCTGCTTTGCGTCATGGAGGAATTTGGAAAGGAAGCAAAAGTACTGAGGCCAGCTTTTCTTTTATGTGCTAGGGGTAGTCACGTTTGTAGGATGCTGTGATGTTTCAGATTACTTTTGACTCTAATGAGAGTCACACTGATGCCAGGATAACAACAAAATTACACTGATCCGTTGCATTAGTGTAAACAATGTGTCTCACAAAACCAATAAACACTTACTGAGAAGTGTGAATCAGCTTCTTTGTGATAAGGTTGTGAACAATAAAGACAAAATCTTGTGGACATAGATGTACCAGTGTGCGGTATTATTTTTTTTAATTTATAAAATTCCTAGACTATGGAAAGACAGGACATTCCATGGACACACTTCTGCTTCTATCAATCACCGCTACCTGTCGAAGGTGTGAAGAAACTATAGCTCATGCTACATGAGCAAGGTGGGTTTCGAATTTTCTTTGTGTACGGGGGAATGCGCAGTTTCTTGTGTTGCAAGGAGTTTGTAATCAACCTATAGGTCGGCAGTGAGGTGTGGACTTTTGAGTCCACACAATTACGTAAGTCAGTCATCAGTTGTATGAAAAAAATATGCTGGACATACACCTCTAGTGTAATTTATTGTTTACCATAATATAAATTCATTCAGCTCATTGAGAATGACTTCGGGACAGCTTTTCAAGACCTCGTCTGCAGGGCAGCTGTGCAGGTGATGAGCTGTCTTTCTAAGGCTAGGGTTTTCCCTATATTTAAACTATAAACTTAGTGGTAAACCTTTCACAACATTCCTTTGTTATGCCCATCATCCACTTATTATACTTCGATGACTTCATCTTAATTTACTCTCTCCAGATGAGTGAAGGATGCAAGCTCTAGTCTATCTTCATTATTGGAGATTCCTTGCCCAGGTAAATCATTTCAGTCATCTTGTCTGTATGTTCTCAATGAGTCTATAT
Source organism: Cherax quadricarinatus (assembly GCF_026875155.1). Lineage (NCBI taxonomy): Eukaryota > Metazoa > Arthropoda > Malacostraca > Decapoda > Parastacidae > Cherax > Cherax quadricarinatus. The sequence goes on along the minus strand of NW_026506915.1, from coordinate 6,276 downwards.
CCATCTGTAGAAGAGACCAAAAACTGGCAGCATATCCAAATATGGCCTCACTAGTGAAATGTATTAGAGCTGTAAAATAGCTTTTTGGACTTCTGGTACGTACACATTCTTGAATACATCCCAGTAATTGTTTAGACCTTGTTGCACACACTTAGGACTGCTGTCTTGGCTTTAGAGTTCTGCTTACATGAAACTCCCTTGTCTTTTTCTCATTCTGTATGATCAAGCTCTACTCACCTAGATTATAACTTTCGAGGGTTATTTTCATTACTAAGGACAAGTACTTTACACTGTCCACATTGATCTTCATCTGCCAGGTTTTCAGACTAAGACTTAATTTGTCCAAATCCTCCTGGTGAGTTCTTTGGTATTCATCCTGAGCATGAAACATACGGCCTATTTTTGTATCATCAGCAAATTTGTCAATGTCACTTTGTAAATCCCTTCATCAAGTATCATTAAGTAAATATGAACAAGAGAGGGCCTTAAAATGATCCTGTCGAACGCCACTAGTGACTATTCCTCATTCATATCTGACCCATTAATGGAACGCTGCTTTCTGTTGGTAAGGCATGCCTCTATCCATGCTAGAACTTTTCCTCTTTACTATGAGCTGCCACTTTTCTTATGTCTTTTGTGAGGTTCTCTATCGAACGGGCTTTATGTAGTCCAAAATAAACAATATCATTATTCTTTATTTGGTCCCCGCCTCAAATGCTTTATGAAGAACTCAGTAAATTTTGTCAGGAGGGATTTGACTCTCTTGAACCACATGCTGAGATTCATTAATCAATTATGCTCTTCGAGATGACTTCTAATAATATCAAATTGTAAATTGATTCTAATAATATGACTACTATGAGTCAGGCTTGCTGGGCGGGTATTGATGGAATGAACTTATCCCTTTTTTGAATATAGGAACTACATTAGTTATTTTCATATCTCTGGACAACACCAGTTAGGATGGATGCATTAAAAAGCCATTAATGGCTGACTAAGTTCCATCTTGCATTCTTTAAGTACCCTCCCACTGCGAGGCCTACTGGGCCCATGCGAGGCAGGTCAATTCTCCTACCGGTTAAACCAATGCATGAACCTAGCAGGTCAGCTCATGTTCTCTTAAGGGAAGGAGCACAGCATCTGACCTAGTAGTACAAGCTAGTCAGGTCAAACTTAACACCCAAACCATCGCTGTACTTATCTAAACTATTTTTAAAACTACACAATGTCTTAACCTCTTTGGACGGTAATGGTAGTTTGTTCCCACTCATCACACTCTATTACCATAACCAGTGCTTTCTATATCCTTCCTGAATCTGAATTTCCAACTTAAAGGCCAGTGCTGTAGTCTGTCTAAGCTAGTTTTTTAGGCTGATTGTTTACAATCTTTATCATTTGGTTTCCGTTTTATACACCTCGATCATATCCCCTAATTCTAGCCTTTGTAGAGAGTGCAGATTCAGGCTAAGACTATCCTCATAGGGAAGATTTCTGATACATCGGATCAACTTGTCAATCCTTTTTGTATGTTTGCCAGAGCATTTATATACTTTCTGTAATACGGTGACCGAACTGGGAAGCATAATCTTAAATGAGGCCTCCTAACAAGATGCTATAGAGTTGAAGAACAACCTGAGGGTTTCTATTATTTATACTTCTTGATTATGAAGCCAAGATTATGTTAGTTTTATTGCAAATACTTCTGCACTGTTTGTCTTTGTTCAGATTACTGCTAACGAACTCCTAAATCCTTTTTTGCATCTGTAAAATTAAGACCTACATTATTTATTTATATGTGCATTGTATTTATTTTTTCTGTCCAGCATTCATAACTTTGCATTTGTCTATATTAAATGCATCTGCCATTCTTCCAACCACTGGCATCAGTCTTTCATTCTTCCTGGAGTGCTTAATGCTTTCATTAGAATGAATTGGCGGCCTATTTTTGGTGTCATCAGCAAATTTGCTTATGTCGCTATTTATTCCCTCATCAATGTCGTTTATGTTGATTGTGAACAACAACGGCCCAACACTGACCCCTGTCGAAAACACGCTTGTTACGTGCCCTCCTTCTGATTTCTCCCATTTTATACAAACTCTCTGCTGCCTATTGGTGAACCATGCCTCTACCAGGGAAAATTTTTCTCCTATTCCATGTGCTTTATTGACTCCATAAATTTCATGCTATGGAGGTAAGGCTTATTGGTCTGATAGTTCGAAGCTAAGGACCTGTCACCTGCCTTGTCAATAGGTTTTATACTTGCCATTTTCTACTTGTCTTACACTATGCAGTTTGTAGTGATAAGTTGAAAAGATTAGCAAAGGGTAGCTAAACTTTCCTCTTACATTTCTTTAAAAACCCTTGAAACAGTTTAATCAGGGCCTGGGGATTTGTTAGGCTTTAATTTCTCTATTTGTCTGAGGGAACCAAGTCATTAGTAACCCTAATCGTGAAAAGTTTATTATCGTCTGTTCTACATATTTCATTATTATCTGGAATTCGCTAGTTTCTTCTGAGTTTAAAGACCGAGAAGGAAGTGTTGAATAGTTGCACATTTCTTAGTCATGTTAGTGAACTGGTTACTCTTAAGTGGGCCTATTTGTCCATTATCTTACTTCTGTATACCTGTAAAGAATCCTTTTGGGTGAGTCTTCGAATCTTTGCCACTTTAGCCTCATGATCCCTTTTTGCATTTTTACTTTTTTTTATTTCTCTCTTTAAATGAATTACATTAATTTCTTAATTTCCCACCACCCTCTTTTGATATGCTATATATGCCTCTCTTTTGACTAATGAGAGGTTTAATATTGTTGTTTAACCATATAGGAATATTTTTGCTTGATCTTAATTTCCCTACTTGGAACAAAAGTAGTTCTGGGCAGTTATAACCTATGCTTTGAAAAAACGGTCAAAAAATGGCAGCAACCTACCTCTTGACCCAAAATGCAGTCATCCCAATTTAGGTCCACCCAGGGTAATTTCTCTGCCCATGTAGTCGGCCAAGCAAAAGTCTTGAAAGAGACTAGACTGCAGTTAACTGGGTAATTCAATGATATATGAAACTAAGTGAATTGTGATTGCTTTTCCCCTTGCTCATCTGTACTCATAGATTAGTAATTAGAGAGTCTTTGTTGGTTTTGCAAGAAGTAAGTCAAAGCGGGTTGTTTCTAGTTGGTTCTCTCACAAACAAAACATTTTCTTGTTTGTTTTAATGTAATCCTAAACCGTATCAAGAAAGTCACTTTGACTCAAGATTTCCTGTCACATTGTTCCAGTCCAATTTGTCTGAAGTTAAAAGATCATTAACACAAATTTTCTTAGCTAGACGCCTTATGAATTTGTCCATAGCGGCTATTGCAGGCTTTACTGCCTTATAAATTCATATCCAATTTAATTTTTACGACCTCGAGAAACTGCAGTCATACAGATTTCGGTGTCCCATGTTTTTAATCTTCTATCTTGTCTAACACAATCATTTAAATTATATCTGACATACATCGCACTCCACCACCCTTCCCATTGACCCTATCAGTGTGTGGAATAGTTAATAAACCCTGTATGTTGGCCTTTCAGTAGGCAATTTCCTTATCTTTCAAGTTGTTCCAGGTCTCGTTATAGCCTTGAAATCTGTATTTACCTGCACTTGAAGTTATTCTTAACTATCATCTTATTTTTTAGACTCCAAACTCTTTGGTATAGTAATACCATAGGGAGTTAGTCACTCGTTGCACTTCTATAACTCTCTTTGTTTGTTGAACAATCGCTCTGCCTTTATAGCAACTTTATTTTGAAATTTTGTCTTATAAACAAATTCCTGGAGGTTCTGGTAATATTATTGTTTTCAACCCTTAATACTGAGCCTGATTGTTCACAGACACCATATCCTATAATCTATCAGTGTAATGTCCTAAACTGCACCAATAACCCCCTCATCGAATTGGCTCAAATGCAACCACTCCAGCCCTACAGAGATGAGAGATGAACCAATCCTTAATACATATTCCGTTTGCCATAGAATTTGTCCCAGTTATCAATGAATGGGATTGCAAGTTCTTGCAGTACCTGTCTAGCGAGTAATTTATACCAATTGTCTAGACATCCATTCATTTCCCACTCCCTCGCTAGCAGATGCTACATATATGTGGATCCCTCTTAGACCTGCTATATCAATGGCTGACTTGTACTTATCCTGCTGCTCCTGTCTCCTGCCATTCCTGAAGTCATTACCACAGCACTAAGAAAGATAATGGGCTTGTTCCATTACCTGACATATTATTATCAAACTGCTGGACTATTGTCACAACATCAGCTCCTGGGGAGGCATACTTTTTGATTGACCTCTCCTATCCTGTTACATAAGCATGGTCAATTATATCGTACCTGAGTGCCTCCCACAATCAGAATCTTCTTCCTTGATTAACAAGGGAAGTAGTTGTACCTTTAACCTCACTAACCACTGAAAGAACACTCGTCCTGGAGCTTGGAGAAATCGTTTCCTGCCTTTCAATCTCTCTTTTTAACTTCCTATCATCATTCTTCCTGAATTGTGAACCAATTGCATGAAAGCGGTTGGGACACTTTCACCTCACTGCTGATAACCATTTCCTCCTTACCAGCTCCAACCAATTCACCACTCACTCCTTCACACTCACTCCCAAACCCATCTAGGTGAAGCTTCAGCCTCCTATTTCCTCGCTTTACGTGAAGATTCTAAAACACTACAACAGGTATGGTGCCACTCACCTAACACCCAAGTAACTCATGTGACAGACGTGTCCAAGCTAAGAATTCTATTAGCCTTGTAACATGTTTGGAAAAAAATTAACCGACAATTTATGGTTAGGTAGATACATGTGCAGCTAATGCAACAATTTTATTGTAGCTACGTTTCGCTCTCCAGGAGCTTTGTTACGCATTCAAACACTACAGGGACACAGGAAGAATATATAGTTACTGGAGGTGGATGAGATACGGAGCGGGGGAACGTATTTACAGAAAAATAACGACTATGACACGCACTGAAAATTTGCGTCTTTGTCCAAATTCTGACTCCCATCTTTCAGGTAACTTTACCATAAAATCAGCTCAAAATACTAGTTCAAGCTCGGTAATCTTTTAGTTAACAAATTAAAGCAACCACATCAATTTTTCAACTGAACTTTCCTTTACTCTTTACTGATGCAATGATCTAGGATGTGTCAAATTATTTTTTTAGTTTCTCTTTTTTACATCTGCAGATCATGATCACAGTGTCTGCCTTGACCCATGTAGACTCTCAAATACGGAAAATATTAGTTTTAGTGTGAATGTCCTCTCACAGCTGGTGATGGAAAACTGCGATGGTTAAAACTTATCTCAATAGCAATCGAAATTGGGGAAGGGACGCTCATGGTCTCCAAACTGAAACAAAAAAATCAAGCTTTCAGGTCTAGATATTTTCCATCCGTTGGCATGGACTTGATAACAACATTATGCAATCCAAAATTTTTAATATAGCTGCTGTCCATCAACATCAGAGACTGTTACAATTTGCCCAATTTTTCGCACTTTTTCTTTAGGTCGTACCGTCGGCGCCCGTAACACTAGTCCCTGGGGACATCGAGAATGAACCAAAACTTGGGCGTCAGTGTAGTGCAAAACAGCGAACTTTCATCCAATTCTCCTTGAAGTGGGTTCAGCGTTCCCTTCATCACTCTTTCCATTTCCTCCTTGGCTGTTAACCCATCGTCTCTCGAGTTCTCATCAGCATTCGTTTCTTTCATCTCTGACGTCTTTCGACTTCAATATTCAAGTTTTGACAGAGACAGAGTTCATCTTCGAGTGACTCACTAATCAACACTTCTTTTTCATCATCAAAATTATCTCAGAGGCTTTTAGATCCAGAAGAGCATCATGGAAGTTCACGCTAGGATCCTGCAGCCTCTTATGAATACGGTTAATGCAATGAGTACTTTGTTCCAAAATCTTAGTAAAGTCAGAAAATCATAACTCATCTCAGTGTTCAGTGGTCAGTCGTCACGTGAGGTCACAGACCCTGAGCTGCTTTGGGGATTAGCGTGGACGGTTACAAAGCATGGCTTGCTTCTGCAGTGTTTTAAAAACTGAGTTTGGAGAGTTGAAGGAGGAGGTCTTGCTTCTCCAGGAGGAGATTAGGAGGCTGAAGGTCCACCTCAATGGGCCTGGGAGAGAGTGTGAGGTGGTTGGAGATGTGGGGAATGAGGCTTCTAGCAGTGAGGTGCAGTCTGTCTCTCACTGTGAGGGGGCTGGGGGGAGGG
>NW_026506914.1:0-30037 GCF_026875155.1 Cherax quadricarinatus | reverse complement strand
TCACCTCAAGATCCTTTTTCTTACTGAGGTTTGTAGTCTCTGGCATCCTAGACTGTACTCCATCTGTCTTCTTTGCCCTTCCCCAATCGTCATTACTTTGCACTTGGAGCCAGTTGCTGGACCAGGCCTGCAGCCTGTCCAGATCCTTTTGTAGTTCTGCATGGTTCTTGCCCAACTGAAGTCTTCTCATCAGCTTCACATCATTTGCAAACAGGAACACTTCGGAGTCTATCCCTTCTATCATGTTGTTCACAAATACCAGAAACAGCACAGGTCCTAGGACTCACTCCTATGGCACCCCTCTTGTTACAAGCTCCCACTCTGACACCTCGCCACATACCATGACTCGCTGTTGTCTTCCTGACAGGTATTCCCTGATCCTCTGTAGTGCCTTCCCTGTTATTCCTGCTTGGTCCTCCATCTTTTGCACTAATCTCTTGTGTGGAACTGTCTCAAATGTCCTCTTACAACTCAAGAAAATGCAGTCTACTCACCCCTTTCTCTCTTGTCTTACTGCTGTCACCCTGTCATAGAACTCCAGTAGGTTTCTGACACAGGATTTCCAGTCCCTGAAGCCACGTTGACTGTCGTTGATAAGTAGTGAAACATCTTTCTAGGTGCTCCACCACTCTTCTCCTGATAATCTTCTCCATAACCTTGCATACTATACATGTCAGTGACACTGTTCTCGAGTTTAGTGCGTCGTGTCTGTCTCTTTAAAATATTGGACTACGTTTGCTGTCTTCCATTCCTCAGGCTGTCGTCCTTTTTCAATAGATGTGTTGACGATTGTTGTTAGTAGTACACATAGCACCTCTGCTCCCTCTCTCCAGGCCCATGGAGAGATGTTATCCGGCCCCATTGCCTTTGAGGTTTCTAGCTCATTTAGCAGTCTCTTCACTTGTTCCTCAGTTGTATGTATTGTGTCCAACACTTGATGGTGTACCCCACCTCTCTGTCTCTCTGAAGTCCCTTCTGTTTCCTCTGTCCACCTGTTCACTTCTTTGAATCTCATGCTGTGCTCCTCACATACTTCGTGGTCATTTCTTGTAACCTCCCCACCATCCTTCTTCAGCCTGATTACCTGGTCCTTGACTGTTGTTGTCCTCCTGATCCTGATGTGGCTGTGCCACAGCTTTGGGTCAGATTTTGCTTTCACTGCTATGTCACTGTTGTATTGTCTTTGGGCCTCTCTTAGCTGTGCATATTCATTTCTGGCTCTATGACTGCTCTCCTTATTCTCCTGGGTCTTTTGCCTTCTGTAATTCTTCCATTATCTAGCACACTTGGTTTTGGCCTACCTGCACCTTTGGGTAAATGAAGGGCTCATCAGGGCTTTTTTCATTATTTCTGTTACCCTTGGGTAACAGTTCTCTGTTCCATTGAACCCCGTGCAGGAAATTCTCCATGCCTGCATAGTCCCCTTTCTTGTAATTTGGCTTCATGCATCCAGCCCTTCCTGCTTCTCTCTCCACTTGTAGCTCTGTTATGTATTCAAAGCTCAGAACCATTTGATCAATGGCCCCGAGGGGTCCTTCATATGTGATCTCAATATTTGCACTACTCAAGGTGAATACTAGGTCCAGTCTTGCTGGTTCATCCTCTCCTCTCTCTCTGGTAGTGTCTCTTACGTGTTGGTACATGAGGTTTCCCAGTACCACCTCCATCATCTTAGCCCTCCATGCTTCTGGGCCCTCATGTGGCTCCAGGTTCTCCCAGTTGATTTCCTTGTTGTTGATGTCACCCATAATCAGCAGCTTTGCCCTGCTCACATGAGCCCTTCTGGCCACTTCAGCAAGGGTGTCAACCATCGCTCTATTACTCTCATCATACTCTAGCCTTGGCCTCCTTCTGTTCTATGGTGGGTTATACATCACTGCAATTACCACCTTTTGACCTACAGATTGATGTGTTCCTATTATGTAGTCTTTTGCTTCTCTGTCTCCTCTCTCCAGCTCATCAAAATCCCATTGGTTTTTGATAAGCAGTGTCACTCATCCACTTCCTCTGTTCCCTCTGTCTTTCCTCAGGATTTGATATGCTGTTCGAGAGACAGCCTTTTTTATATTATTAGATTAAACTCAGTTGTACTATAACTCATTCTAGCTCAATACATAGTCAATACCAAATTCACTATATTAGACCATAGTACAATTACTAGTGAGAGACTGGTGCTATTTTTAATTTGTATTTTTATATTATTAGATTAAACCTAGTTGTACTAAGCTCATTCTAGCTCAAAACATAGACTCCACAAAAGTCATTATATTAGACCTTAGTGCAATTACAAGTGAGAGTCTTGTTCTATTTTTAATTTGTATTTTTATATTACTAGTTTATACCTAGTTGTACTTTAGTTCGTTCCAGCACAACACATAGACAACATCAACTTCATTATGTGTAGTAGTGACTATACTCTATATGACCAAAAACTCTAGCTATATACTTGTCCAAACTTCCTACCACTACAGATATCAGTACTAGAACTCAACACACAACTCATGATATAAATAACCATAATTTAAACCTAGAAGATGATTGATCACGTTGACCCTGATCTAAACCTCCATAATCTGACACCCAATCAAAACCTATTGGAAAGCAACTGCCTTTATTACATAGCATCACAAGCCAGCATTATCCTAAACAATGCTAGAAGTCTATCAGTACTTAACTACAACATCAGGCCATTAAACAAACACTATGATGACCTCCTGGCACTCCATGAATCACTAAAGACACCCTTCTCCTGCATTATTCTTACTGAGACCTGGCTTAAGCAGGACACAATAGATATCTACCCTCTACCAGGATACACAGCAATTCACAACTGCAGACCAAACCAAGTTAGGGGTGGTACTACAATCTATTACTCTAACCAATTATCTTGTATTAGCACCACTTGCTTTAGTGATGAATATGGGGAATACATTTTTGCTAATTTTACTGTAAAAAACCTTAAGACACCTATAACAATCGGTGCCATTTACCGGATACCTCACACAAACATCCCAAATTTCAGTGAGAAATTAAAGTCACTAATAACAAACAGACAAATGAATAAGCGCCACCTTGTCTTAGCTGGAGACTTCAACATCAACCTTGGCATAGATGATCAGCCTGTAACTGATTTCATCAACAATATGAACAACACACTTCTCATACCAACAATAACTGAACCAACCAGGCTCACTGAGACAAGTGCAACCATAATAGACCACATATGGACCAATATACTAGCCCCCCTTAAATCAGGGATAATCACAGATAGCACCACAGACCACTACCCTACCTTCCTCTTGACAAACATTAGTAAACCACCACTTGAATACAACAAAGTCTCATTTAGACTCCATGACGAGGCCTCAATAAGGAAGTTCACAGCTGACCTAGAGACTGTTGACTGGCCTACAGAATTCTCCAAGGCCAATGGTATTGATGACTGGACAGACATTTTTCTTAACAAATAACTTAGACTATACAACAAACATTGTCCTATAAAAACGAAACAGATCACAAACAAACGGCTTGGTTGCCCATGGCTAACCAGCACCATTCTGAAATCCATTGACAAGAAACACCAATATGAAAAGCAATATAGACAGGGCTTAATACACAAAGATATTCTTAAACACTATTCATCAGTTCTCACCAAAGTAATAAAGAAAGCCAAACAACTATACTACTCCAGTAGATTCACAGACACTAGAGGAGATATAAAAAAGACCTGGAAAACACTCTCTCAGATTCTAGGGACCCACAAACTGATAAAAACCAAGAATATTGTCCTAACTAAACCTAATGAAACACCACTACATCCCACTAACACAGCTAACAAGATAAACGACTTCTTCTCAACCATAGGATCTAATCTCGCTAATAAAATCCCACATACCAATGCCCATGCCAGGGACTACCTAGATGGGAATTTCCCAAATTCCTTCTATCTTGCACCAACTGAGCCCACGGAAGTCACCGAGATTATAGTCACTTAAAAATAACTCAGGGAATCTGTCTCATGTCCCACCATTACTGTACAAGCGAGCGGCCCATGTCCTTTCACATGCTATTTCATTACTTTTTAACAAGTCACTAGAAACTAGCCCCTTCCCGAAACTACTCAAGATGGCAAGGGTTACACCAATACATAAAGGTGGTGACCCTACAGACTTAAACAACTATAGGCCAATATCAAACTTACCATTGCTATCCAAAATCTTTGAGAAACTCGTGCACAGGAGACTATATTCATTTATAACGTCACAAAACATACTCAACCCCTGCCAATTTGGTTTCAGGAAAAATAAAAGCACTAATGATGCAATCATAAAAATGCTAGATCTGCTATCCATTGCTATCCAAAATCTTTGAGAAACTCGTGCACAGGAGACTATATTCATTTATAACGTCACAAAACATACTCAACCCCTGCCAATTTGGTTTCAGGAAAAATAAAAGCACTAATGATGCAATCATAAAAATGCTAGATCTGCTTTACACAGCATTGGAAAAAAAGGAATATCCACTAGGAATTTTTATTGACCTAAGTAAAGCTTTCGACACAGTAGACCACGACATCCTACTCCACAAACTTGACCATTGTGGTATAAGAGGCCATGCGCTTGCTTATTTCAAATCTTACCTTACTAATAGGTATCAGTATGTCACCATTAAAGACACAGCATCAACAACACGGCCACTTGATACTGGAGTTCTGCAGGGAAGTGTCCTTGGTCCCCTGCTCTTCCTAATATACATCAATGATCTTCCAAACATATCCCAACACCTGAAACCCATTCTCTTTGCTGACGACACGACTTATGTCATCTCTCACCCTAATCTTGCCACCCTCAACACCATTGTTAATGAGGAGCTGATCAAAATGTCGACTTGGATGACAGCCAATAAACTTACACTTAACACTGACAAAGCCTACTATATTATGTTTGGTAGCAGAGCAGGAGATGCCCAAATTAACATTAAGATCGACAACACTCTAATTACCAGACATAATGAGGGCAAATTCATAGGCCTATACCTTGACAACAACCTGAATTTCAGCACCCATATTCAACACATAACCAAAAAAGTATCCAAAACGGTTGGGATCCTCTCCAAGATATGATACTACGTGCCGCAAAATGCCCTTCTCACACTATACCACTCACTTATTTATCCATACCTCACCTATGCTATTTGCGCTTGGGCCAGTAGGCCTTCTGCAGTGTTCCTACATTCTTATGTTCTTATGTTCCTAACACACCTAAAGCCAATAATAACCCAACAAAAAGCTGCAGTAAGAATAATCACTAAATCCCATCCCTGGCAACACACCCCACACTCTTCATAGATCTAAACTTACTCCCTGTTCAGTACATCGACACTTACTACTGTGCAGTCTACATCTACAGGACCTTAAACTCCAATATCAACCTTGACCTAAAACGCTTTCTTGATAGTTGTGACAGAACCCACAGGCATAACACCAGACACAAACATCTCTATGACATTCCCCGTGTCCAACTAAACCTTTACAAAAATTCAATGTATGTCAAAGGCCCTAAAATCTGGAACACCCTACCTGAGAACTCTAGAACTGCAGACACATTCATCACCTTCAAAACTACCATTAGAAAACATCTTATCTCCCTGATACACCCCGTCAACTAACTACACGAATACCACCTGGTGGTTCACACTTACACTCACTCACCCATTTGACCATAAACAGAAATATTAATCTCAATCTTAAAATAATGAATCCTCTGATACTCCAATACTGAAACTATGTACTGTGCCAAAACAAAAGCATTCACATTGCTAAACTCACACACTAGTATTTAGTCACTTAGCCATAATACTAACTTACCTCATAATTTGTAATATTTTAAAATTAAGAATTAAACTAAGTCTGCCCAAAATACCTAGCCATGCTAGGTGTTCTAGTGGTACACTCTGTAATCATTATTTTACTACATGTAAACCACACAATAACCAAATTCTGTAAACTCAGCATTGTAATCCTTATAGAGAATAAACTTTGAATTTGAATTTGAATTTGAATTTGAATTTGAATTTGAATTTGAATTTGATATCATCCCTGTGAGCTTGGTTTCTGTGAGAGCTATGATGTCAGGTGATGCCTCTTTGACTTTCATGCCACTCCTCCCACTTATTTGTTATTCCATCAGCATCAGGGTGCCATACCTTCAGTTTCCTCTGCAACACTGTTTTAGGGGGTCTCTGAGGGTGGGAGACTTGGCAGTGTGCTGTGGGATTCTACAGCATAGTGTGGGGGTTGGGGCTGTAAGTATAGATTGTGCTTTGTGTTGTGATAGCATGTTTGGTTGTGTGGGTCTGAGTGTGCTTGTGCTTCTTGCTCTGCCATGCTCTGGTTGTCCTCTGCTGATTCTGTCTTTGTCTCCCTTCCTAGCTCCTTTCGCTTTTGTGTCCTCTCCGTCAGATGCTGTCATTCTGTTTTTGTTCTCTCTCAGTCTAGGAACACCCTCTTGCATATTAACAATTCCTTCAGCCGTGGTTTCTCTTGCAGGATCCTGTTTTGTACTGTTTCTGTTTTGAAAATCACCTTGACCATCCTATTTCTCCCCATCATTTACCCCCTATTCTCTTTGCCTATTACTTTGATGTTTTCCATCCCCTGTCTTTCTTCCTTCTGCCTTTCATTGTGTGTCCTACCCTTGCTCTTCTGAGGCCCATGAATAAACACTTGTTTCTCCCTCTCCTCCTCCCATTGCTTTTCCCTCTGTATCTCTGGTTCCCATTTGTACATGGCCATTTCATCCCATGTGACCTATTCCCCTCTCCACCTGCCATCTCTCCCACCACCATATCCACTCTCAATTGCCCTCCCACTTCATTCCTCTGCCCTGCTTGGTAGGCTGATAGGGCCTTAGCATAAGTTATGTCTCCTTCCTTGCCGTTGGGCTCCTCATTCAGTAAGGGTGTACCAGCTTCAGATGCTAAGTCTCCTCTGTAACTTACTTCAGCCTATTTACCTCATATTCTAGAGCCTTTATCCTGGCTGCTGTAGCTTCGACTTGTGAGTCTCATTTCTTATCCTCTTCCATTCTCTTTTCCAGTATTGCAGAAAGCTCTCCCTCCATCCTCTTCTCCATTTTTTCAGGAAACTCACCTAGCTTGCACCCCCACTTTTGTTCCATCCTTTTGCATTGCTCTTCCATCCAATCTTCCTTACCAGAATCATTCTCCTTCAACTTCCCTTCTGAGCCACCATATTTGTTTAGATTAGATAAGATAAGATTTCGTTCGGATTTTTAACCCCGGAGGGTTAGCGACCCAGGATAACCCAAGAAAGTCATTGCGTCATCGAGGACTAACTTATTTCCATTGGGGTCCTCAATCTTGTCCCCCAGGATGCGACCCACACCAGTCGACTAACACCCAGGTACCTATTTGCTGCTAGTTGAACAGGACAATATGTGTAAGGAAACATGTTGAAATGTTTCCACCCACTGGGAATTGAACCCGGGCCCTCCGTGTGTGAAACGGGAGCTTTAGCCACCAGGCCACCAGGGGTTGTAGTTGTGTGTGTGTGTGTGCACTCACCTATTTTCTACTCACCTATTTGTGGTTGCAGGGGTCGAGCCATAGCTCCTGGCCCCGCCTCTTCACTGATTGCTACTAGGTCCTCTCTCTCCCTGACCCATGAGCTTTATCAAACCTCGCCTTAAAACTATGTATGGTTTCCGCCTCCACTACATCACTTTCTAGGCTATTCCACTGCCTGACTACTCTATGACTGAAGAAATACTTCCTAACATGCCTTTGATTCATCTGAGTCTTCAACTTCCAATTGTGACCACTTGTGTCTGTGTCCCATCTCTGGAACATCCCGTTTTTGTCCACCTTGTCTATTCCATGCAGCATTTTATATGTCGTTATCGATGTCTCCCCTGACCCTCCTGTCCTCTAGTGTCGTCAGGCCGATTTCCCTCAACCTTTTTTTGTAGGACAATCCCCTTAGCTCTGGGACTAGTCTTGTTGCAAACCTTTGTACTTTCTCTAATTTCTTGACTTGCTTCACCAGGTGTGGGTTCCCAACTAGTGCTGCATACTCCAGTATGGGCCTGACGTAAATGGTATACAGAGTCTTGAACGATTCCTTACTGAGGTATCGGAACGCTATCCGTAGGTTTGCCAGACGCCCGTATGCTGCATCAGTTATCTGATTGATGTGCGCCTCAGGAGATATGCTCGGTGTTATACTCACCCCCAGATCTTTTTCCTTGAGTGAGGTTTGCAGTCTTTGGCCATCTAGACTATATTGTGTCTGCGGTCTTTGCCCTTCCCCAATCTTCATGACTTTGCATTTGGCAGGGTTAAACTCAAGGAGCCAATTGCTGGACCAGGCTTGTAACCTGTCCATGTCTCTTTGTAGTCCTGTCTGATCCTCGACCGATTTGATTCGTCTCATTAACTTCACATCATCTGCAAACAAGGACACTTTTGAGTCTATCCCTTCCATTATGTCATTCACATATACCAAAAACAGCACAGGTCCTAGGACTGACCCCTGTGGAACCCCGCTTGTCACAGGCGCCCACTCTGACACCTCATCACGTACCATGACTCGTTGTTGCCTCCCTGTCAGGTATTCTCTGATCCATTGTAGTGCCTTTCCTGTTATGTGTGCCTGATCCTCTAGCTTTTGCAGTAACCTCTTGTGTCGAAGGCCTTCTTGCAGTCCAAAAAAATGCAGTCGATCCACCCCTCTCTCTCTTGTCTTACTTCTGCCACCTTGTCATAAAACTCCAGTAGGTTTGTGGCACAGGATTTTCCTTCCGTGAAACCGTGCTGGTTGTCAATTATACACTTGTTTCTTTCCAGGTGCTTCACCACTCTCCTCCTGATGATCTTCTCCATGACTTTGCATACTATACACGTTAGTGATACAGGTCTGTAGTTTAATGCTTCCTGTGTGTGTGTGTGTGTGTGTGTGTGTGTGTGTGTGTGTGTGTGTGTGTGTGTGTGTGTGTGTGTGTGTGTGTGTGTGGGGAGAGTTGTAAGGAGCAGAGAGATGGAGGGGGATAGGGAGAGTGATGGAGGGGGTGGGAAGGGGTCTAGAGGAAGGGAGGGAGGGAGAGATGTAGGAAAAGAGAGGGAATGGAGAGAGGAAGGGAAGGAGAAAATTGGAGAGGAGAAAGAGAGAGTGATTGCTTGGTAATTCTGTCTATTCACAGTGAGTAGGTGTGTGGGAGGGTGGGGGAGTTGTAAGGGGGGGGGAAGGGAGGGGGACAGAGTGATGTAGAGGCGGAGAGAGAGTGAGAGAGGGGGTAGAGGGGGGAAGAAGAGAAAGGTGAGAAAGGGAGGAGGGAAAAACTAGAGAGTGGGGAATGTTGGAAGGGAGAGGGAGAGAATGGAACGAGAGTGGGAAAGGAGGAGAAGGAAGGGCAAGGGAGGGGAGAGAGAGGGAGGAGGATGAAGAGTAGGAGATGAAGAGGGTATTGAGGAAGAGGAGGAGGAATAGGAAGAGGAGGAAGAGGGGACAGGGTGGATGAGGAGGAAGAGGAAGAGGGAGGGGGTGGAGGAAGAGGAGGAGGAAGCATAGGAGGGAGAGGAGGTTGAGGCAAAGGAGGAGAGAGAGAAGGAAGAGGAGAGGAGGCTGAGTAAGAGGAGAAAGAGGAGGGAGGGAGGGGGCAGAGAAGGAGAAAGAGGAGGGAGAGGGTGGACAAGGAGGAAGAGGAGGAGGGAGGTGGAGCAGGTCCTAATGGTCAGAGGCTGTGTGTGGGTTAGTGCATACATGCATGTGTGTGCCTGTGGGCATGTTTGTGTTTATGAGTCCCTCGGTACGTACCCATGTGTGTGTGCCTGTGTGCATGTGTGTGTGTCTGTGGGTCCCTTCGTACGTACCCACTTATGTACCCTACATATGTACCAAATCACTTCATTCACACTGTGCGCTATGTACACACTGTTTTTGTGTGCTTAAAATTACTCTTCATTTCTATAACCGTACTTGGCGTGCCGTACTCCCGCATGCACTAGTGTGTGTGACCCAAACATATCCTACCATGTTTATCTTTCTTACTAAATGTTAAGTGCTGTAAATATGATAATCATTCCGGATCAGGGTTTGTACCTCCTGAGTTACCAGCAATTCCGGGCCGAACCTGATCACTCAACATGCCACATGCTACCACAACATAGGTGATTTGTGCATTATGCCTGTCAAAGTTGTTGTCTGGATCCTGGATGTTGCGGCTCGACTATGATTCTCACTGCTCCCGGTCCTGGGTCTCCCTCAGATTTTTCTCTTCGATTATTCTATTCACATTACCCATTTGCAGGTGAACATTTTAAGTCCTTACTTTCTACACTTGTTTCAGAAACAGGAAAACACCGGGTTTCTTGAAAAAACTGGTTATATTCCCCTCGATTTTTTTGTTTCTTTCCCCTCACTCTGTTTTATTATTCACTGAGTACTTTATTATTCACTATCTCACCTGTCCTTATTAAACTCTATCTCACTGGCTTGATCACACTCGTTCTGTTTGAATCTGAGTTACTGGCTTTTGACAACACCACCTACACTCAACACTAGGCCCACCTCACTCTCCTGGCACTGAATCCACTTTCAGATTGTTTTATACAAATTGTAGTCCTCACCTCCTTTTTCTGATTTAGGACAGCTTGTTAATCATTGCTCATGATCCTCGCAATGATCCATGTAATGACCTTGGAGGGTCAAAAAAAACTCACTAAGCTGAAGAGCAGCATACGATGCTCTTTCTCCTGCCTTGTACTCACCCAGTTGTGGTTTCAAGGGTCGATTCATAGCTCATGGCCCTGCTTCTTCACTGGCCACTACTGGGTCACTCTCCCTGCATCACAATCTTTATCATGTATGTACTCACCTAATTGTACTCACCTAATTGTGGTTGCAGGGGTCGAGACTCAGCTCCTGGCCCCGCCTCTTCACTGATCGCTACTGGATCCTCTCTCTCTCTGCTTCCTGAGCTTTGTCATACCTCTTCTTAAAACTATGTATGGTTCCTGCCTCCACTACTTCACTTGCTAGGCTATTCCACTTGCTGACAACTCTATGACTGAAGAAATACTTCCTAACGTCCCTGTGACTCGTCTGAGTCTTCAGCTTCCAGTTGTGACCCCTTGTCCCTGTGTCCCCTCTCTGGAACATCCTATCTCTGTCCACCTTGTCTATTCCCCGCAGTATCTTGTATGTCGTTATCATGTCTCCCCTGACCCTTCTGTCCTCCAGTGTCGTCAGTCCGATTTCCCTTAACCTTTCCTCGTACGACATTCCCTTGAGCTCTGGGACTAGCCTTGTTGCAAACCTTTGTACTTTCTTGACGTGCTTGACCAGGTGTGGGTTCCAGACTGGTGCTGCATACTCCAGTATGGGCCTAACATACACAGTGTACAGTGTCTTGAACGATTCCTTATTAAGGTATCGGAACGCTATTACTCAGGTTTGCCAGGCGCCCCTATGCTGCAGCGGTTATTTGGTTGATGTGTGCCTCCGGTGATGTGCTCGGTGTTATGGTCACCCCAAAGTCTTTCTCCCTGAGTGAGGTCTGTAGTCTTTGTCCACCTAGCCTATACTCTGTCTGCGGTCTTCTTTGCCCCTCCCCAATCTTCATGACTTTGCATTTGGCTGGATTGAATTCAAGAAGCCAGTTGCTGGACCACATGTCCAGCCTGTCCAGGTCTCTTTGCAGTCCTGCCTCATCCTCGTCCGATTTACTTCTTCTCATCAACTTCACTTCATCTGCGAACAGGGACTCTTCAGAGTCTATTCCTTCCATCATGTCGTTCACATATCTCAAAAATAGCACTGGTCCTAAAACTGACCCCTGTGGGAGACCCCGCTCGTAACAGGCGCCCACTGTGGATCACTCTTCACGTAACCATGACTCGTTGTTGCTCCTCCCTGTCATGTATTCCCTTATTCCATGCAGTGCCCTTCCTTTTACGTGTGCCCTGATCCTCCAGCTTCTGCACTAATCTCTTGTGGGAACTGTGTCCAAAGGCCTTCCTGCAGTCTAGGAAAACGCAATCTACCCAACCCGCTCTCTCGAGTCTTACTTCTGTTACCTTGTCATAAAACTCCTCCAGGAGGTTTGTGATACAAGATTTGCCTACCAGAACCCATGCTGTTTTTCATTTATAAACTCTTGTTCCTCCATTCCAGGTGTACGACCACTCTCCTCCTGATAATCTTCTCCAGAACTCTGCACACAATACATGTCAGAGACACAGTTCTGTAGTTTAGTGCCTCGTTTCTGTTTCCTTTCTAAATATGGGGACTACATTAGCTGTCTTTCCCAATTTCTTTTCTCAGGTTGTTTGCGCCAGTTCAAGGGATGTGTTGAAGATTGTGGTTAGAGCACACACAGCATCTCTTGCTCCATCTCTAAGACCCATGGGAGATTTGATCCGGTCCCATCGCCTTTGAGGTGTCAAGGTCACTTAAAGCTTTCTTCACCTCCCTCCTCAGTTTTTTTCGTATGTCATCCAACACTTGTTGGTATATTCCCTCCTTGATGTTCCCTTCTTTGCTGTCTTCCCACAGCCCTTCCTGTCTTACTGTAAAAACTTCCTTAAATCTCCAGTTCGAGCTCCTCACATACCCCTGATCATTTCTTGTGATGTTCTCCACCTTCTGTCCTTAATCTGATCACCTTGTCCTTTGACTGTTGTCTTCCTCCTGATGTGGCTATACAACAGTTTCGGGTCAGTCTTGATTCTCGATGCCTATGGTCATTTTCATACTGTCGCGGGCTCCCTCCTTACCTGTGCGTACTTATTTCCTGTCTCGCGACTGATACTTCCCTATTTTCGTGTGTTCTCTCCTTCAGTACTTTTTCCATACTCTAAATGCATTCTTATGTTTTGCCTCCTTAACACCGTCGGGTAAACCAGGGTGGCTTTTCTGGTCTTCCCGTTGTTACTGTTGCCCTTGGGAATGAACCATTCCACTGCCTCCCTTGCATTTTGTTGCTACATATTCCATCATTTCATTACTGGCTTTCCTGCCAGTTCACTGTCCCACTGGACCCTCTCCGCCGCAGAAGTTTTCTCAAACCCTATGTAGTCCCCCTCTTTTATAGTCAGGCTTTTCCCATCTACTTCCTGTTATTCTCTCGCACTTGCAGCTCTACTATGTATTCCAAAGCAGAGAAACACGGAGTCGCTAGCTCCTATGGGACTCTCATACTTGAATTTCCCTCAATGTTCTGAGCTGCCCAGGGTGAACACAAGGTCCAATCTTGCTGGTTCATCCCTCCCCTCTCACTCTGGTAGTGTCCTTAAATGTTGTGTGCATGAGGTTTTCTTCCAGCACACGTCCAATATGCCTGGCTCTCCATTTTCCGGGAGAGCCCCCATGTGGCCCAGGTTTTTCCCAGTCAATCTCCCTGTGTTGAAATCCCCCCCATAACCAGCACTTTGCTCGCCTGGAGTAAGCTCTTCTTGCCTCCTCAGCAAGTGTGCCACCATTGCTCCTGTTGCTCTCATTCATATTCCACTCTTGTGCCTCCTGCATTCTGTGGTGGATTATCCCATCACTGCAATGACCACTTTGTGTTCCCCAGACTGAAGTGTACCTGCCTATATAGTTTCTCCCCCTTTCCTCTTCTCCTCTCCCTAGTCTCATCTATTCCTTTCCATTTTCTCCGAATTATCCATCTGTTTTTTTTACGAGCAGATCAACCCCACCTCCCCCCCTGCCCGCACTTCTAATCTTTCTCCCTCATGATCTGGTATCCCGGTGGAAGATTGCATCTGTTATTGTCTCCAGAGTTTTTTCGAGTACTGTATGTTGTCTGGACTTCTCATGATTCTTTCTTGCCATTCCTCATGTTTATTCGTTAATCCATCTGCATTTGTGTACCCAAACCTTCAACTTCTGTTCTAATACTGTAACTGTGGTGGCAGGGAGGTGGAAACAGAGGGAACGGTGTGTGATGGTTTTTGGTTTGGATTGTTCAGTTTGCCTTGGGGGGTGTCGTGGCTGGAGTCCTTCTGCAGTTTTCTGGGGGTGCGCTTGTCCTTCCATTTGATCCTGGATTATTCTGCTCTCCTATTCATTCCCTCCCATTTCACCTTTGTTTTTGAACTCTCTCTTTCATTGTCCTTCCTTTTCTCCTGTGTTCTGTCTTGGTCGAGTACACACACTGGAACTCCTGCTTGCTTTCTGCCGAGCTTACTCCTGCAGGATCCATGTTCGGGGTTTATCCTGCCTTGAAAAAATAACTTGAGAGGCCCATTCCTTTTCTTTGTGAACACGCCAATTCTCCGACGAAAATTTCCACTGGGTCATGTCCCCCTCGCTATTCACCTTCATGATGTCTTGCAATCGCTTTTTTCTCCTCCTAGCTTTCTTTCATTATAAGTTTCCCCTTTACTTCGTCTAGCCGCATAGTCAAACACGGATCCTCTCCCTTTCCACCTCCCACTGTGACTCCCATTGCATCCTCTGATGTGTTTTAGGTTCCTTCCCGTGGAGTGTTTTCCTTCCTCAGTGTTCCCTTCCCTATGTTATGGCCCTAATGCTTCTTGTTTATCCTTCCGCTCACCTGCTCCTCCCCCACAGGTATCTGGTAAGGTCCTTGCACATGTCCAGTTCCTTCAATGTCTTCCAACCTCTCTTTCTGTCCTAGAGTGCTCCCTGTCTGTTTTGGCCCCATGTGGGTTTGACAGTACCCTGCATACAAGTTTTTAGTTTCCATTCCTTCTTCGGACCTGTTGTCCTGTGTTCGATGTAGCCAATTGCCGATGCTACCTTCTTAAATTTTCTTTGTCCAATGCTGTTTCAGAAGTCTCAGCTGCCTCTTCTAATCCTCTATCTTGATTTCTGCTGCTGTGGCCTGTTGCTTCCACCTTCTGCATTCCCTGCTGCTAACCTCACTTCTGTCATCTTCCTTTCCAGCTCATCTAGTCTTCCTTCCCCAGTCTTCCTCCCTTTTTTTGAGCCTTCACCTCCCTTTCCTTCCTCTCAGATTCGCAACCTGGAGCCTCTTGTCCTCATCCTGGTTAGGGGGAGGGGAATAGATTTGGTTAGGAAAAGGGATGTTTGTGTTGGGGAGGGGGAGGAGGTTATTGGAGGGTTAGAGATAGTTGGGGGAGTAGTTAGAATGGTTTGAGGGAGAGGTGGGGATGGATGGTTAAGGGGAGGGAGGATGGTTTATTGGAGGAGGGAGGTTGTTGGGTGGGGTTAGACGGTTTTGGGGAGGGTTAGGTGGTTTGGGGGAGGGTAGTGGTCTAATGTGAGTGGTTAGGGAAGGGGTGGTACGTGTTTGTGTCAAGTGTTTGTGTCAAGTGGGTGGAGGGTGTGTGTGTGTGTGTGTGTGTGGTGTGTGTGTGTGCGTGTGCGTGTGTGCGTGTGGCGTGTGGTGTGTGTGTGTGTGTGTGTGGTGTGTGTGTGTTTTGTGGTGTGGGTGTGGTGTGTGTGTGTGGTGGTGTATGTGTTGTGTGTGTGTGTTTGTGAGAGTGTGTGTGTGTGTGTGTGTATGTGTGTTGTGTATATGTGTGTTGTGTGTGTAATGTGTGTGTGGGTGTGTGTGTGTGTTTGTGTGTGTGTGTGTTTGTGTGTATGTGCGTGTGTGTTTGTGTGTTGGTGTGTGTGCGTGTGTGGTGTGGCGTGTGTGTGTGTGTGGTGTGCGCGTGTGAGGGTGTGTGTGTGGTGTGTGTGTTGTGGTGTAGAGTGTGTGTGTGGTGTGTGTGTGTGTGTGTGTGTGAGTGTGTGTTTGTGTGTGTTGTGAATGTGTGTGTGTTGTAGTGTGTGTGTGTGTATGTGTGTGTGTATGTGTGGTGTATGTGTGTGTGTGTGTGTGTGTGTGTGTGTGTGAGTGAGTGTGTGTGTGTGTGTGTGTGTGTGTGTGGTGTTTGTTGTGTGTGTGTGTGTGTGTTTACGTATGTGTGTAGTATGTGAGTGTGTGTATGTGTGGTTATGTGTGTGTGTGTTGTGTGTGTATGTGTGTGTGTGTGTGTGTGTGTGTGTGAGTGTGTGTGTCTAATCTCTTACCCTTGTGTTTGGGTTGGGGGTGGGGGGGTGGCTTGTGTGTGAGGGAGGAGGGTTAGGGGGGGGGGTTAAAAAGTTGTGTGGTTGAAAACAATCCGTCGTGTAGGCCAAATTTTGTCTCATTTATCTTTCCCAATTATCTACTCTCTCCAATTATTGCCCTTTCTGGATTTACGTATTAATGTTCGGGTTTATTATCATTTTTCCCTTGTTCACATAGAGAAGAGGACTTCCTAGCTTCCTAAGTATTCTTACTGCTAATAACTACCGGTACTAACACTGCCTGTGTGCGTGTGTGCATGTACTCACCTATTTGTACTCACCTATTTGTGGTTGCAGGGGTCGAGTCCTAGCTCCTGCCCCGCCTCTTCAACCGTTTTGCTACTAGGCCCTCTCCTCCCCGCTCCATGACTTTTAATCAAACCCGTCTTAAACTGTGTATGGTTCCTGCCTCCACTACGTCATTTTCTAGGCTGTTCCACTGCCTTACAACTCTATGACTGAAGAAATACTTCCTACTATCTCTCTGACTCATTTGTGTCTTCAACTTCCAATTGTGGCCTCTTGTTTCTGTGTCCCCTCCCTGGAACATCCTGTCTTTGTCCACCTTGTCTATTCCACGCAGTATTTTATATGTCGTTTAATAATGTCTCCCCTGACCCTCCTGTCCTCCAGTGTCGTCAGCCGATTTCCCTTAATCTTTCTCATGTGTGTGTGTGTGTGTGTTGTGTGTGGTGTGTGAGTGAGAGAGAATCTTGTCGGTGTAATGACTGGCCGCAACTTCTTGTGACCTGACACAACCCTCCGGACCTACCCTAGCACCGTCTTACAATGTATGCCCTTAAAAGCTTGTCCCACCTACCTTCTCAAAACTCGTCAACACTATATTCTCTATGTTCTATGCTAAAAAAAATTCTATCTCATTCAGGTAATAGCTTGCAGGAGTGAGTGACCAGTATCAAACAGTATGCAGGCCAGGCCAGGGCCGTCAACATGCAACCACAAATAGCGAATAAACTTGTTGGTGACAGTTGCCAAGCTGCTGATGACGAAGTCGTCGTCGTAGGCCTTAAAATCCCATTTTGGAGATCCTTCACCGTGATGATTATAACCATATATTCTCATACATCCCGCTTTCCTTCTTCTCACTGCGATTTCACTCTTCACTGATGATAGTAATACACTTCACATTATATACACTTCACTTTAAATGTATAATGCACACACTTGTTCGTGACGTCACTTCTTCAGGCCTACCGCTGCCAATGAGGCAACAGCGCCTAGACCACCCAACGGTTTGGCGCGTTGAAATATTATGATTTCAGCTTTCCACTCACTTTCTTTAACTAATAACTTTAAATTTATCACTCGTAGATTGTTCACTGACGTTCCACTACCACTGATTACTGCTAACTGTTATTGCACGCCATACAATGCTAAGGATCTCGGAGCCTTGTTACCCACGTCTTCACCCCATGGACCCACGCTACTGAGTGTGTACTCACCTATTTGTACTCACCTAATTTGTGGTTCCAGGGGTCGAGTCCTAGCTCCTGCCCCGCCTCTTCACCGGTTGCTACTGGCCCTCTCTCTACCCGCTCCCATGACTTTATCAAAACCTACGTCTTAAAACTGTGTATGGTTTCCTGTCCTCCACTACGTCCATTTTCTAGGCTATTCCACTGCCTTACAACTCTATGACTGAAGAAATACTTCCTACTATCTCTCTTCCTCATTTGTGTCTCACTCCAATTGTGGCCTCTTGTTTCTGTGTCCCCTCCCTGGAACATCTGTCTTTGTCCACCTTGTCTATTCCAACGCAAGTAATTTTATATTCGTTATCATGTCTCCCCTGACTCCTCCTGACCCTCCAGTGTCGTCAGGAGGCCGATTTCCCCTTAATCTTTCTTCATAGGACATTCCCCTTAGGCTCTGGAAACTAACCTGTCGCAAACCTTTGTACTTTCTCTAGTTTCTTGAACGTGCATTATCAAGTGCGGGTTCCAAACAGGTGCTGCATACTCCATATGGCCTGACATACACGGTGTACAGTGTCTTGAATGCTTCTTAACTAAGGTATCGGAAATGCTGTATCTAAGTTTGCCAGGCGCCCATAAAGCTGCAGGCAGTTATCTGATTGATGTGTCTTCCCGGAGACAATGCTCGTGTATACTCACTACCCAAGAAGATCTTTCTCCTGAGTGAGGTTTGGCAGTCTTGGCACCCCCTATCCTATACTCTGTCTGTGGTCTCTTACTGTGCCCTTCCCCTACTCATGACTTTGCATTTTGCAGGATTAATTCGAAGAAAGCCATTTGCTGGACCAGGTTCCCAGTCTGTCCAGGTCTCTTTGAAGTCCTGCTGGTCTCATCATATTTAATTCTCACCTCATAACTTCACATCATTCTGTCAAAACAGGACACTTTCTGATCTAAACCCTTCCGTCTGTCGTTTTACATATACCAAAAATTAGCATGGTCCTAGGACCGACCGCAGTGGGACCGCCCTCGTCACAGTGCCCACTGTGGATACATCAATACTTACCATGACTCGTTGTTGCCCTCCCTGTCAGGTAATTCTCTGATTCTTGTAGTGCCCTTCGCTGTATATGCGCCTGATGCTCAGCTTTCTGCACTAATCTCTTGTGAGGAACTTGGTCAAAGCCCTTCTTGCAGTCCAAGAAGATGCAATCAACCCACCCCTCTCTCTCTTGTCTTACTTCTGTTAATTTTTTATCATAAAACTCCAGAAGGTTTGTGACACAGGATTTGCCTTTCCCGTGAATCCGTGCTGGTTGGCATTTATACTCCTGTTTCCGTTCCAGGTGCTCCACCACTCTCCTCCTGATAATTTCTCCATATTTTGCATACTATACACGTCCAATGACTCAGGGTCTATAGTTTTAGTGCCTCCTTTTCTGTCTCCTTTTTTTAAAAAGGGAACTGCATTTGCCGTCTTCCATACCTCAGGTAGTTGCCCAGTTTCCAGGGATGTGTTTGAAGATTGTGGTAAGTGGCACACACAACATATCTGCCCCCTCACTAAGGACCCACGGGGAGAATGTTGTCCGTCCCCATTGCCTTTTGAGGTATCGATGTCCCTTGATGCAGTTTCTTCACCTCCTCCTCATCTGATGTATGTCGTTCCATCTCTTGTTGGTGTATTCCGTTTCTGGTGTTCCTGTCTGGTCCTGTTCCCCCAGAGTCCTTCCTGTCTCAACTGTAAATACTTCCTTAAATCTCGTGGGTTGAGCTCCTCGCATACCTCTTCTTGAACGTTTCTTGTGAGTTTCTCCACCTCTTTCCTCAGCCCTTAACACCTGGTCCTGACTGTTGTCCTTCCTCCTAATGTGGCTATACAGTAGTTTCTTCGGGTCAGATTTTGACTTTCGATGCTATGTCTTTTCATACTGTCTCTGGGCTCCCTCCTTATCTGTGCATACCGTTTCTGGCTCTTCTACTAATCATCCAGTTTTTTCCTGGTCCTATGCCCCTGGATAAATACATGATTGGACGTGGTGGGTGGAGTTAGACCCTGATAGCTTGTGCTACCAGGTCGGTTGCAGTGTTCCCCCCTTAAGTCAATGTGACCCTGACCTGACTAGGTTGGGGTGCATTGGGTTAAGCCGGGAGGAGACTTGGACTTCCTACGGCGTGGCCAGTAGGCCTTCTGCAGGTTTCCTTCGTTCTTATGTTTTCTTATGTTCCTTAGTACCTTTTCACATCTCTGTTGCACTTAGTTTTTGCGCTCCCCTACAACCTTCGGTAACCAAGGACTCGTTTTGGTCTTTCCTATTATTTCTGATTCCCTTGGGAACAAAACTTCCCTCTGCCTCCTTGAACTTGTTGCCACATATTCCATCATCTCGTTTACTGATTTTCCTACCATTTCTCTGTCCCACTGAACCTCCTGCAGAAGTTTCTCATACCTGTGTAAGTCCCCCCTTTTATAGTTTGGCCTGTCCCCCATCAGTTCCTGTTACCTTCTCCACCTTGTAACTCTACTATATAGTCAAAACTCAGAACCACAATGATCGCTAGCTCCAAGGGGCCTCTCGTAAAGTGATGTCCTCAATGTCTGAACTGCTTCCAGGGTGAACACAAGATCCATCCTTGCTGGCTCATCCTCCCCTCGTCTCTCTCTGGTTGTGTCCCTGACATGTGATGCATGAGTTTTCAGTACCACACTCCATCATCTGGCTCTCTGTTTTTCAGGGACCCCCCCATTGGCCTCCAGGTTTTCACCAGTCGATCTCCCTGTGTTGAAATCGCCATTACCAGTAACTTTGCTCTGCTCGAGTGAGCTCCTCCTTGCCACCTCAGCCAGTGAGGGGGGGGGGGGGGGGGGGGGGGGGGGGGGGGGGGGGGGGGTGGTCCACCATCAACCCTGTTGTTATCTTTTCGTACCCTCTCTGCCTCCTGCAGTTCTGTGGTGGGTTATACATCACTCGTCCAATGACTACTAAATGTTCTCCGACTGAATTGGTACCTACATGTAGTCTCTTTTCTCCAATCATGTCTCATGCCTGTCCATTTCCTCAAATCCCCCATCGGTGTTTTATGAGCAGTGCAAACCCCTCCTCCCCGCTCTACACCTCTATCTTTCCTCAGATC
Source organism: Cherax quadricarinatus (assembly GCF_026875155.1). NCBI lineage: Eukaryota > Metazoa > Arthropoda > Malacostraca > Decapoda > Parastacidae > Cherax > Cherax quadricarinatus. The sequence goes on along the minus strand of NW_026506914.1, from coordinate 9,400 downwards.
TGATATCCTGTTGGGAAAGATTGTGTCTGTTATTGTCTCAGTCGAGTTTTGTTTTTCTGTGACTGCAATGATCTGGGATTCTTCACTGATATTTCATTCCACTCCTCATGTTTAATTCGTATTCCATCCGCGTTTGTGTACCAAACCTTTAGTTTCTTTTCTATCATGTGGACATGCAAGTATTATTGGGGTTGGGGGAGCGTGAGAGCCCTTTTGTGGGCCTATATGGCTGTGTGTAGGTGGGGTTTTTTGTTGATGTGGGGTGGGGTCCATAATGCCCATAAGGGACAGCTGTTAAGAGATAAGATAAGCTTAAGAGATAAGATTTTGTTCGGATTATTTAACCCCAGAGGGTTACCACCCAGGAGTAACCCAAGAAAGTCAGTGCGTCATCGAGGACTGTCTAACCTTATTTCCATTGGGGGCCTTAATCTTGTCCCCAGATGCGACCCACTCCAGTTCCGACTAACACCCAGTACCTATGCTGCTAGGTGAACAGGAAATAGGTGTATGGAAACGTGTCGGAATTGTTCCCCCCCGCCGGAATCGAACCCGGCCCTCCTGTGTGAAGCGGAGCTTTTAAGCCACCCGACACCGGGTGAGGTTTGTGATATGGGGTTGTGGCAAGGGAACAGTGGAGTGGGTTGTAGTATAGGTTGCTCATTTGCATTGGGGAGTGTCGTCGGGTGGAGTCAATTTGGTGGGAGATTCTGTGGGATGTGTTTGCCCTTCCTCCTGTGTCTGGGTCCTGCTCATTTTCATTGCCTTCTCGTCGTCCTTGGCGTCCTCTGGGTGACCCTCTCTTATCACTGTAGTCCCTTTCTTTCTTGTGATCTGTCACGGTCGAGGTATTACACTCTGGTAACCCCTCTTTGTCCCTCATCTTGCTTTCTCTTGCAAAATCCTGATTCGAACTGATTCTTCTTAAAGTTACATCTGACGGCCTTATCCTTCCACTCGCAAACCACCCAATTCTCTGAAAATTGTCACTGGGTCATGTTGCCCTCCGCCTATTGTTTTCATTAAGCCGATCAATCATTTTTTTTTCTCCTCCTGTTTTATTTCTTCAAAGTTGGCTCCCCTTGGCTTTCTTGAGCCCGTACAACAAAAACTGACCTCGCCCTTTCCTCCTCCTCACAGAGTCTCCAGACTGCTCCGTCTGAGGCATTTTAATTTTCTTTCCATTGACATGTTCTTCTTGCCTTCAGTGCCCTGTCATATCTGAAACTTCTATTCTCAGTGAACTGTGCTTTCTAGACCACCTGTCCCTTGCTACTGCAGTTGGCTGTTAGAATCTCTGCATATAGCATACCTTCATTGTCCTTCGGACCTGTCGTTTGATCTTAGTGTGTGTGTGTGTGTGTGTGTGTGTGTGTTTGTGTGTGTGGTGTGTGTGTGTGTGTGTGTGGTGTTTGTTTTGTGTGTGTTTTTTTGTTGTTTTGTTTGGGTGTAGGTGTATGTGTATGTGTGTGTGTGTGTGAGGAAATCTACAAGTTAATAAAAATAAAAAATAATAGTGGACTGAAATGGGGCTTAGCTTCATAGATCAGCTTTTGCTACACAGCCATCCCTGAAGGCGATGTCTTGAAAATTTCCCCTCCACACGGGGAGCGGGGGAGGTTCGGCTGCAGGTGAACATTCATCACTAACATTATTTGATTTTCTCACTCGCCAACCACTGCTGCTTGTCTTTTCTGAAACAGCTTTTTATCTGTGTGGTTTCTGGAGAATCACTAATTTTTGTTTAAACACAGTGTAATTCTAAACAGCACTATTTTATTTATTGTCTGCTTATTCACTACAAACCTTTGCTCAAAAAACATCAATATCCTGATGATTCTATTGCATCAGGATATATAGTCACAATTTTTCAAGAGGCCAATTTGGACCTCATACCATCATTGTCATAATCACTATGTATACCAAGTTCTTAAGGAACTTATGATTTTTCAGAACACCAGCTCATAGAAGTGTTTTTTTTTTTTTTCTCTCAATGAGGTGAGATACTCTTTCTTGGCCAATTTTTCTCCCAACGTTCACCACTTATTAAGGTGTTGAATTTATGTCTGAGTTGCTCAGTTTCGAAATAAGTAGGATCCTCAAGGATTTCTTTACCTTTCATAGTAGGAACAGGTTTGAGGCCTTCTGCCATGTGCAGCAAATGAATGTACTTAAGATTTCTAAATGTCCAGATCTCGGTAACATAAGTCAGGGTCTGTTGTTGACTCTAATTTTCTATTTCAGTTACAACTGTACAAAATTCTTCTAAGGTCGACATTCTCTGATGATGAAAAATCTTCCCTTAAGCAACGTTTAACGATACCCGATCATACTTTCATAAAAATCCGCCATGCAAAGGAATTTAGGAAGAATGTTTCTCCAACTACAACTTCGTTGATTCAGCATCTGTTTAACTTCTGGCTGTTATCAAAGATCTTGCTTATACAAGTAAGACAGCACCAACACAAAGTTTCGTTGCATTGTGATTGAAAATCATCATCTGGGACATGCCTCTTCTGGCTGCAAAACCTTCTAAATATAATTTTGACATAAAGGTTTCAGGCAGGCAAGTCAGTGGCTACATCTAGATTACTGCTTCTAGTTGTAGGACAAGTGAACAAAAACAGATGTACACCTTGATGGGAACTTTGTCAACTGTTGGTTGAAAGTATTGGTCCAGTGTAATCTACGCCTGTCACCCCTCAAATGAGTGATTATGACAAACTCCTTTCAAGAGGGATAAGAAGGGGGACCTTGGATACATGACATATTTCCATATCTACTGACGACAAGTAATACAGTCCCATTTAATTGTTTATTTCAAAACTTTGTCGACCTTGAGGTATCCAGTAGTGATTTGTCGTATATGACAAAGTGTGTCATCTAACCCCACCATGTAACGACGTTACTGTGGTCGTTTATGAAACAATTAATTTTGTTAGCCAATTATTCTTACAGATCAATATGGAAGTATGGTCTTCTTTAGGTATTGAAGAGAATTATGATTTCTTCTTCCTTGATATCTTAAATTTTTTTTCTGAGTCGATATAAAGTCCTAAAGAATTAATCATGACAGGTTTCTTTGGGGATTTATCTTGTGTTTTGCCAGAAATTTATATTCTGTAGAGAAACAGTTATCATCTTTCTGTAGTTAGTTTCACCCATATTTAATGGGTTCAGACATTCATAACAGGTTTTATTCCTTTAATGAATTTAAACCGACAAGAGTTTGTAACTCTTAAGATTTTACCTAAAGATGAGTATTTAGATCCATCAATGACGTCTTTCTGTTGTGTCTGAAGTATTTACCACAACTTATTTCTTGCCGTTGTTCAAGCAGACTGCTTTTTCTGGTCATAATGTAGCCTTTTGCTGCGACCCAGTTATTTTCAATAGAGAGCCAGTTCCGTCCGGGAGCCATAATTTATTATCCACAAATCTCTTGAGTTTGTACACCACGTGACAACATGTCAGACTGGATTCTCTTGTGTAGAGACGTGGAGAAAAGAGATATCTCTCTGCATCTCTTTTATTTCTGCTACTCTGTTCAGTACATAGACCAACTCAATCTTATTATTTCTTAACCACATGGAGAACTGCTTCATTAACACTCCAGAATCACGTTTTTTCAATAGTGAGATGCTCAAGTACTTTTGGTTGAGATAGATAGCTAATTTTGTACCTACAATAGATTGCTGTCAGTTTCAATTTGTGGTAGCTGTTCTGACCTTGAAGGGTGCTACCCTATCATTACCATGATAATAAAGTGGTAGCAGGGATTTTCGCTTAATGGACTGCTAAGGTAAGAGATGGACTGACTCAATAAACTACACTTTTGCAACACAGGACCGCAGGAGCAGCGGTCGCTTGACCACACATCGCATACTGGTGACTGCATCTGGGATCAATTACTCCTGTAGCAATAAACACGATGCTTGCCCCTTCTGAGAGGGCTGGGCTCCTCAGGGCTGAAAGGGGCCGAAAGGGGGCTGAAGGGGGCTGATATCCCCATGCCTGGAAGAAAATTTCTCCCACAAAGACATTTAAGAAAATTGAACTTAGGCATCTCATCTGTGAGAAATTTTTTCCTCCTCCAGGAGGGGGGTATCACCCCCTTCAGCCCTTCATCTGGCTCTTTCAGCCCTGAGGGCCCAGCCTCTCAGAAGGGGCAGCATCTGTTTACTGCAATAGCTAGTAATTGGATCCCAGATCCAGTACCAGTATGCGACGGTGGTCAAGCAACAAACGCTCTGTCGGTCCTGGTTGCAAGTGTAGTTTTAATAAGAGACAGTCCATCTCTTACTTAGCAATACAATTAAGGAAAATCCTGCTCCCACTTTTTTATCATGGTAAAGATAGTGTATATTGTTTGTCTTGCTTTAAGACATGCAAGAATCAAACATTCTGCTTTGCTTCATGAGGAAGTGGCAAGGAAGTAAAAGTACTAGGTTCAGCTTTTCCTTTGTGCTAGGGAGTAACGTGTGGGGGCTGTGCGTCTTCATATTACTTTGACTCTAGTGAGCGTGACACTGACGCCAGGATAGCCAACAAAGAACGAATCTGTGGATTATTGAACAAAGTGTCTCATAAAACACAATAAACCACTTAAGAGAATGTGATCTATCTTCATTAGTGTATAATATTGTGAACAATAAAGACAAATCTTGTGGAACATATGTACCAGTGGGCGTATTTCCTATACTATGGAAGACGTGGACATCCAAGGACACTTCAAGCTTCTATGAAGTCACCGTATCTGTCCGAAGGTTGTGAAGAACACCAAAGCTCACGCTACAAGAGCAATATAGGTTACAATTTTCTTTTAGTACCAGGGACTGTGCGCATTCTTGAGAGTCCGCAAGATTTGTAATCAACCTATAGTTGCCGTGAAAGTGCAGACTTTTGAGTCCAAACAAGTACCTCATGTTGTCACAATCAGTGAATGAAATATGCAGACATAACAACCCCCTAGGATAATTATAATCTTACAAATTATAACTCATTTCAGCCTGATAAATCGAGTCCCTCCAGACTCAGTCACAGAGAAATGGAATGCCAAAAGAAAACGGGAGCTCACCTAAGCGTTTCACCAAAGAAAAACGGAGCTGGTGACTCAACACCAACAAGAAAACAGGTTGGGGGGGGGGGGAGGGGTATGGGATGGCAACCCTGCATCCCTGCCTCCAAGCTCGAAAATCGCTGACTACAACAACAACAACCCAACTGATGTTCGGTTTGTCTGAGTGTAATATACAGACACAGAGTTTATAATGTTATAGACAGAGAATTAAAAGACAAGAGTGTTAAAGTTTGTTTCTTAGATATACCTTGTTATATATCAAAGGAACTTTATATGTAAAGTGTAAGCTTCATATTAACATATTAACAGTGACATTTATCTAAGTGTAAGTAAAATTCACTGTGATTTAACAGTTATAAACAGTGACATTTATAGTGTAAGAGAATGAAGTTGTATAACATTTATTTACGATTAATCGTCGTTGTCAGGCTGACACCAGCAAACTCAAGGCCATAAAACAACAGCCATCCAGGTAAACTCCAGGTAGTAAATGAATCTCTGTACACTTCATGGTCATTGACCCTGAGTTAACATAGTAGGGACAGTAGTAACGTGACTCATTATTGATGACTTAAACATAAAACAAAAACTCAGCTGTCTCCTAGCAGTACAGTGTTTTTAACACTCTAATGTGGTCTAGAATATCAATATTACCGTTTAAAATGGCTTGTTTAAAACTCCAGTTCAGTCTTTACAGACTAAGATTTTACACAATTAGAAAATCTTATTTCAGTCTGTAAAGGATTAACATAAAAAGATACAAATATAGATTTTGAGTGATCTGAGGTCAAAATTTGAATTACTTACACAATTCTGACAATAATTAATTCAGAACTATACAATTATGAAAAGGAATTTCTTGAATCGATCATTCTGAGGATGAATTAAAAAATGTTTTGGATACATATTAGTAATCAACAATTAATGTGTGACAGGAGTACAGGCTATCTGCTGCCGGCAAAACTCTGTCACAGAGACCTACTGTAACAGTGGTCAAACAACTGTTACCACCAGTACAACAACAAGTGTAACCATTTTACCAAGCTTACCTACCTTGTCATTACCTATTTTCCAAAGTCATAATTATGAAGAATTCATTAGTGGTTTTCATTCCATAGTAAATTCACGAACTGACATAGATGAGATTGCTAAGTTCAATTATCTTAAATGTCTTGTGAAGGGAGAACCCTATGAACTGATTAAGTCATTTCCGGTGGTTAAAGGCAATTATCAAATAGCCTTACGTGTCTTAGCAGAAACTGAATAAACAACCCTATGCCAAAGTATAGTTAGATATAGCTGGTTTTTTCCACAATTCTGGTAAACAGACATATGACCTAGCCAGAATCACTGTTGGTGTAGGAAACAGGAAAAAAAACAGTAGAAGCTGTGGTAGTAGATGATTTGCCTAAGTCTGTGCAGATCCAGGGATTAAAGGAAACAGTCGCAGCACTGAAAACAGCTAAGGTCAAGTTAGCCTGTCCTGACATACAGACGGACACTATTAGTCCAATTGATTTAATCATTGTAAGTTATTATTATCACTGTTTTGTGAAAAATATAGTAAGTAAACATGATGTTTACTTGCTGAAAACAGCAGGAGGCCACATGATATGTGGTCCCATTCCCTCTCAAAGTGGGAAAGAAACTGATATTGATTCAGTGGAAAATGTACTAGTTACGAGAATAACCGCTGATCATGTACCACAGCAAAAATTATCATTACTGGAAGAAATGAATGAACCAGTTGATAAGTTGTGGGATTTAGATGCGATAGGTATTGATGTAAATAAACCAAGCCCACAAGAGTCTCAGACTTATAGCCAATATTTGGACACTGTCAAGTATAAAGATGGCCAGTATTGGGTTAGGTTACCATGGAAATTAAATCCACCACATCTGCCTAGCAGTTATCGCATGGCTTTCGGACAAATGAAAGCACAAATGCATGAGCTCAGGAAGAATCCAGAGCTACTGACTGTCTATGATAATATCATACAAGAACAGTTGGACAATAAATTCATTGAGGAAGTAGTCGAAGATAAGTTGAAGACAGAAGGTCATTATCTCCCGCCCATGGAGTCAGAAAAGATTATAAACCACTCCACTACGTGTTGTATATAATTGCAGTGCACGTGCAAATAAAGATGTAGCAAGTCTTAATGACTGTCTGATGACCGGACCCTCACTAACTGAGACGCTTGGACGTGCTTATGAAATTTCGCACAAAACCCATATGCCTACACGACTGATATTTCCAAAGCTTTCTTAAGAGTAGGACTACAAGAAATAGATAGAGATTATACTCGATTCTTTTGGCATAAAAATCCACATGATCCTCAAAGTCCTGTGAAAACTTATCGTTTCAAATTAGTATTATTTGGTGCAACATCCTCTCCATTCTTACTAGAAGCTACTCTAAATACACATTTGAAGAAATCTAAAAGTCCCTTCAAAGAAATCTTTAAAGAAAAGTTTCTATGTGGACAATCTTCACGGTACTGTGAATACAGAGGAGGATTTGAAATCCTTATACAGAGAAGCTAACAAGGAGATGAAAGAAGCAAATATGCCTTCAAGGATGTGGAATACAAACTCAAAGCAATTAAGGGAACTTATCAAAGAAGATTTCCCTGAAGCTGAAATTCCTGATTGCAACAATATGCTGGGACTTTATTGGAACACACAGGAAGATACTTTAAGTCTCAAAAAGATAAACAATAAATCATGCAGTACACTCACTAAACGTAGTATACTGTCAGAGGTATCACAATGTTTTGATCCTCTAGGACTCGTCTCACCAATTACCATAAAAGGTAAAATGCTTATGCAAGATGCATGGAAGCTCAAAATTGGATGGGATGAGAACTTGCCTCTAGAAATGAGTCAAGCATGGGATGAAATATCCAAAGAGTTTAAACAACTTCATCAAATTAAATTTCCCAGACAAATAGGTCAAGAGGAAAACAATTACACATTACATGTGTTCTGTGATGCGCCAACCAGAGGTTATGGCGCTGTAGCTTACATGAGTAATGCTGAAGGAGGTACACTAATTACTTCCAAGGCCAGGGTAGTACCCTTGATGGTCAGAACAGTACCACAATTGGAACTGACAGCACTATATGTAGGCACAAAATTAGATGTCTATCTCAACAAAGTACTTGATCATGTCACTATTGAAAAACCGTGATCTGGAGTGATAATGAAGCAGTTCTCCAGTGGTTAAGAAATAATAAGAGTAAGTTGGTCTATGTACAGAACAGAGTAGCAGAAATAAAAGAGATAAAGAGAAATTATCTCTTTCTCCACGTCTCTACCCAAGAGAATCCAGCTGACATGTTGTCACGTAGTGTTCCACTCAAGAAATTTGTGGATAATAAATTATGGCTCCACGGACCGAACTGGCTCTCTAATGAAAATAACTGGCCTCAGCAAAAAGCTGACATTATGCCAGAAGAAACAGTCTTCTTGAACACAGCAGAAATAAGTTGTGTAAATACTGCAGACAAAACAGAAAGAGTCATTGATGGATCTAAATACTCCTCTTTGGGTAAACTCTTAAGAGTTACAACTCTTGTCTTTAAATTCATTAAAGGAATAAAACCTGATTATGAATATCTTGAACCCATTAAATACTGGGTGAAACTAATACAGAAAGATGTTTTCTCTACAGAATATAAATTTCTGGAAACACAAGATAAATCCCCAAAGAAACCTGTCATGATTAATTCTTTAGGACTTTATCTCGACTCAGAAAAGATTATAAGATGTCGAGGAAGAATTCATAATTCTTCACTACCTAAAGAAGCCATACATCCAATATTGATCCCCAAGAATCATTGGCTAACAAAACTGATTGTGCAAAAACGCCCACAGTAACGTGTTACATGGTGGGGTAGCTGACACACTTTGTCATATACGACAATCCTACTGGATACCTCAAGGTAGACAAAGTGTGAAAAAAACAAATAAAGGACTGTATTACTTGTCGTCGCTACGATATTCGAGTATGTCAGTATCCAAGTCCTCCTCCACATCCCTCTGAAAGACTGTCATATCACTCCATTTGAGGTGACAGGTGTAAATCACACTGGACCAATAATTTTAACCAAAACAGTTGACAAAGTTCCCATCAAGGTGTACATCTGTTTGTTCACTTGTGCTACAACTAGAGCAGTACATCTAGAAGTAGCCACTGACATGTCTGCTGAAACCTTTATCAAATTATTCAGAAGGTTTGCAGCCAGAAGGCATGTCCCAGAAATGATGATTTCAGATAATGCAACGAACTTTGCTGCTGGTGCTGTTTAATAAGCA
>NW_026506913.1:0-21620 GCF_026875155.1 Cherax quadricarinatus | reverse complement strand
TTTTTTTGGGGGGGATGTTGGTGGATCTTGGGTTTGGGTTTTTGGTGGTGTTTTGAGATATTCAGGGGTGTTTTAGTGTTTTCAGGGGTGTTTTTGGGGGTTTCCCAAAATGGTTTTTTGGAAAGTGTTTCAGTTTTGTTTGGAAATTTTCAAGGTTTTTTTTGAAGGTGTTCAAAGTGTGAAAGAGTACTTTGAAGTTGTTCTGGGAGATTAGAGGTGATTTGGGGGTGTTCAAAGGGTTTTTTTTGGATATTTAAAGGTAATTTGTAGGTTTTTTTTGGTGTTTTTAAAAAGTAATGTGTTTGATTATTTTTTGTGATAATGTTGTAAAGCGGAAAATGAGGGAGGGTTTGGGGGGAAGGGAGTTGTAATTTAATGAAATTGTAAGTGGATAAAATTAGAGCTGTAAATCTTATTTGGGGTATTCAAAAAATTTTTTGGAAGTGTTTCAGTTTGTTTGGAAAATGTTTAGTTTTTTTGGGTTTCAAATGTTTAAAGAGGTGTTTTGAAGGTTTTCAAAGAAAAGGAGGTTTGGTGTGCATTTAACTTCGTAATATGTAAAATTGTGCTAGTGAAATTTTCGAAAAGTGGTTATAAATGTTGTGGTGATTTTCGAATAAATAGAAAAAACGGGGAAAAAATTGGGGGTTATGAGTGAAAATTGTGGGGTTTTGGGTTTTGGAGTGTGAGGGTTGGGGGGGTGGGGAGGGGAGAAGAAAAGGTTACTTGGGGGAGGCCCTGAGATGAAATATTTTTAAAAAGGAGAAAAATGTTGACTTTTTTGGTTTTTTGTAAAAAATTGGGAAATTGTTGTGGATATTAACGAAAAAAAATGTGAAATTTTTTGGTTTTTCCCGGGGTTAGAGTAAAAAATGTGAAAGGGGAAGTCGACAAGATTCAGCCTGTGTGTGGGGGGGTCATTGCGTGACGTCACTGAAAATAGGGGGAAGTCGAAAGATTCAGCCTTGTATGTGTGAGGTATTCACGTGACCGTCATTGACCACTGAAGTAAACACAGGTGGAGGTGACGTCACACTTGTTAGACCTGTTGTAAGTGAGGAGTACCCATTGCCCATGGAGGAAGTTCATTTGGAATGGCATACCCTGAGAGGGGAGAATCCAAAAATTGATCGAGGAGTGGAAATCTTTGTATTATCGAGAAAAACTTTGATCCAAGGAGATGGAGTCTTTGTATTTATCGAGAAAAGCTTGATCCAAGGAGATGGAGACTTTGATTCGAGTAAGAAAAAAAATTTGATCCGAGGAATTGGAGTCTTTGATATCGAAGAAAAACTTGACCGAGGACATGGAGACTTTGTATGATCGAGAAAAAAAAATTCGAAAAAATTTGGGGATGGGGTGAAAGTGGATAGGGGCAATCAAAAAAAACTTGGGATTCGAGGAAGTGGAGAGGACAATAAAATGAAATTCAAAAATAATCGAAAAAAATCCGAAAAAAATTCGGGGAGCGGGGGCGATCTGGACGACGCTGCAGAAGGTGCAGCAGAAGGCGCGGGTGGGCGCGAGGGGGGTGGCGGGGCACGACGGCGCGGGGTGTCAGGTGGGCGCAGAGGGCGTGGCTGGGCCGTGTGGGTCGTAGGCGAGGGCGGGGCGGCGTGGGGGGTTGTGGGGGGGGCGGGTGGGGGTAGTGGGGGCGCGGGGGCGCGGGCGTGGGGGGGGCGCGGGGGCCGTGGGGGGGTCGTGGGGGCGCAGGGCAGCGGTGAGGGGGGGGGGTGGGTGGGAGGCCACGGGGTGGGGGTCATGGTGTGGGGGTCGTGGGTGGGGGGTTCATGGGTGGGGTCTAGGTTGGGGTCGTGGGTTGGGTCGTGGGTGGGGTCATTGTGGGTCGTGGGTGGGTGTCAAGGGTATTTGATATAGGTGTGAAAAGGTCATTAGCATATAGGTGTGAAATGGAGCCACTAGGAATGAGCCCACTCAGCTGCAGCCCTTTTTCAGGAGCCATTACTGTGGAAGCCACTCTGTAGAATGAGCCACTGAGATGCCTTCATCAATCTTAAGTCGTGTAGAGTATACAGGGGAAAGTGTATGGTAGAGAATTATTGAAAAACAATTAAGAGTTGAAACGGGAATAGTGATAGCAGATGACAAGGAGGCTTTTGGAGAGGTAGGGGGTTTGATGGACAAGTGTTTCAGTGAAACAAATAAGTGAACAGTATTTAGATTTGTTAAAGGAGATTTTTGTGGCATTTATGGATGTGGAAAGGGTGTTGTTGTAGTGACAGGGTGGATAGGGGCCAATGTGGCAGATGTTTGCAGATGTATGGTATAGGAGGTAGGTATGAAAGTAGTGAAGAGTTTTTTCGAGGGGGGATAGTGGGGCTCAAGTCGAGGTAGTATGTTGGAAGAGGGAGATTATTTCGCAGTAAATAGTAGGCCTTAGACAAGGATGTGTGATGTCACTGTACTTGTTCATTAATATTTATAGATGGGGTGGTAAAGAGAAGTAAATGTGAAGGGGGTCTTGGCAAGAGGCGTGGATTTAAAGATAAAGAACACACATAAAGTGGGAGTTGTCACAGTTGCTCTTTGCTTGATGACACTGTGCATTTGGTGATTTCTGAAGAGACGTTGCAGAGGTTGGTGGATGAATTTGGTTAGGGTATGTAAAAGAAGGAAAATTGAAAGTGAATAGGAAAAGAGTAAGGTTATGAGGATAACTAAAAGATTAGGTGATGAAAGATTGGATTTCAGATTGGAGGGGAGAGTATGGAGAAGGTGATGCATTCAGTTATTTGGGAGTGGACCTTTGTCAGCGGATGGTTGGGTCTATGAAAAAATGAGGTGAATAAAGAATTGATTGAGGGGGGGGAAAAAAAGGGTGGCGGTGCTGTTATGAAGTCTGTGGAGACAAGAACTTTGTCTTGGAAGCAAAAGAGGGGGATGTATGAGAGAAAAGTTTTAGCAACGCTCCTGTATGGCTGTGAAGCATGGGTGTATGAAGTGCAGCGAGGTGAAGGCTGGAAGCAGTGGAGATGTCATGTCTGAGGGCAATGTGTGGTGTGAATATAATGCAGAGGATGGTTAGTTTGGTAGTTAGGAGGAGGTGTGGGATGACAAAACTGTCTGTCCAGAGGAGTGAGGACGGGTTGTTGTGGTGGTTGGACATGTAGAGAGATTGGACAAAAAGAATGACTTCAAGGAGTGTATCACGTTGAAGAGGAAGGAAGGCGGGGTAGGGGGTCGGACCTAGGAAAGGTTGGGGGAGGGGTAAAGGAGGTTTTGTTGTGCGAGGGGCTTAGAATTCCAGCGGGCATGCGTGGGCGTGTTTGGAGAGTAGTGAATGGAGACAAATAGTTTTTAATTACTGATGTGTGTTGGAGTGTGAGCAAAGTAACATTTATGAAGGGATTAGGGAACCGGCAGGGGGACTTGAGTCCTGGAGATGGGAAGTAACAGTGCTGCACTCTGAAGGAGGGGTTGTTATGTTTGCAGTTTTAAAACTGTAGTGTTTTAAGGACCTTCTGGCAAGACAGTGACAGAGGATGATGGTGAAAGTTATTCTTTTGCGGGGCCATCTGCCTTGTGGGATAGGCCAGAGTGTTAATAAAAAAAATGATAACGTCAAATATAAACACTTTGTTTATTTAGAAGGAAAAAAAATATACAACAATTAAATATGAATTTTGATCCTACTTGAAAGAGAAAATGGAATATGGAAATATAAAAATAATATCTGAATTCAACGCTTATAATGTACAGTTAGACTGATGTGTTCTGGTGGATGTTGTTGACACCGCCGGATGGTAGAATTGTAGCGTTTTGTTGGATGTGTGGGGGGGGTCACAGCTATTGGAGTGCAACCAACGACTAGTTTTTCACCAGAGTTCTCTAGCTTGAATAGTCGTTAAGATGATAGGAACGCAGTCTTTTACCACTGCAAAGATGAGGGTAGTTGCCTGTGGTTTGGCTACAACTTATCCGGTACTTAGATAAAATGGTTGTCCGTCCCAGAACTCAGGTATAAAAAGTTCGTCTCCTTCAACAGTGTTTCTTTGGTTGCAGATGACCCGAGCTGACATTCAAGGGTTAGAAAGAGACAAAGGTTACCACTGCCTAAGAAATCACTCTCTATGATAAGTAAAGTTTTAAAAAACATGGTGATTATCTAGAGCAATGGAAATCAAGGCAGAATGAACTAAGTCTTAAAAATGGTTAAAAGTGAGCTTTTAACAATATATCCATTAAAATCAAGAGCAGTGGTTATTATTTCTGTTTGTGTTGGAGCTGTGAGTCAAGGTGATTACCATTTGGTGGAACCCACTCGTCAGCTTCTGGGTGGAAAAAGGAGGGGAATTTGGCGGAGTAGACACTGACCCTACTTACAAGCAGACGGGCAATCAAACTTTAGTCTTATATACTCGCTCACTACTCCTTATCTGTTGAAACTTTTCCCTCACAACCACAGAACTGTGGAAGCCAAGAGAAGAATATGAAGAGAGCCTGCTGAGGCAATGTGGACACACTGGGTAAGGTGGGCCAGAAGAATCACATGGGTTTCGAGCAACGTTACTTGTTATGGGTTTATTTCAATCACAAGATTGATTGGTAAACTCTGGAGCAAATTGGGGGTCCCAGAACATGGAGAGCAAAGATGATAGATGTGGGTTCTGAAAGCCTCATGCATTTCATGTTTTCGGCTCTTAAGTCTTTGGTGTCGTAGTGCCACTCCCCAGAGGTCACTTTGTTGTCGTTAGGTGCACCTCCAGAAACAGAACAGAACAGAGGACTCACAGGCAAGGACCCTAAGGGACAAGGGGGAAGGGGGCTAGGTCGAAGAGTAGTCGGTGAGAGTATGTCTTGAAGTCGAAAGAGAGATTATGTCAGGACTAGACCCCAACTGCTAAGCCTGGATATAACATGACCGAAGACGAGTAGAAGGCACATGGAACTCTGCAGGTGCTGACTGCATCTGCTTGATGAAAGAAAAGAAATTGAGACTTGCTGGTGATAGGTGGCTGGTAGCGGACAAGGGAGGAGCTCATCGTTGATGATTGGTTCAGTTCTTGGAGTGGTGTTCACTTCGAATGAAGTCGTTGTTTTACCATATCTTCCTTCTTGTTGATTTCAGATTCCATTCACAAGACGTTTGAATCGTTGGATCGGGATGATAAATGAGACGTTTTAACAGGTGTTGATTGCCGGGAATCTCAGAGTTATCTTGAATATGCTATAGTACAGATGAAAGTGTAATGATACCAGCTCCTTGTGGAAAGATGGAGGTCAGTTGTAAACATGACTGCCTTGTGGTAAGGGTGACTCTGTAGATTCAGATAACGCATATCTTGAGGCATAGTGAAGCTGTGTGTTAGAAAGCTGATTCCCATTTCATGGATAAAAATAATCAACTTCATCAGCTTGAATTGATCATGTCGAGGGTCTAAGAATGTTGTTGTGGCATATGTTTAACTCGCATCATGGCATGTGTAATGAAGGATGGAGTGTAGAGCAATGTTGGCTTTCAGTGGACGAATAGGAAGTTGTTGATGGTGGCAAGGTCACTGATTGGATGGTTTTCAGTGGAAGTGATAGAGTGTAGGAGGCTTCTCATTGGTTGTTGTTGGAAGTGACGTCACTAGTTGGTAGAGACGGAGGAGTTATGAAGAGCAGAGGTGGCGACCTAAGTTTTTCGTACAATTTTGGAATATTGGGCCGATAGTGGAGAGGCTGGATATTTCAAACGATGGCATGTGTTCAAGGCGAATAGCCGTTGATGTAGGTGTTGTTTTGGAATGGGTTGCCAGGTATGCATAAGTCTGCATTTGTGCATATAGCTGACAGTAGTGGATTTTCGTTTAGGTCTCATGCTGGAGGAATGTGACGGTGGTGGTGGAGGCGGGTTGAGGTAGATGCTTGAAGGAGTTTTAGTTGTGTCTGCCTGCAACCTTTAGCTAATTGCGGCAAGAGGTAGGTGACTTGGACGAAGACTTTCTTTTGTGCTGCATTTTGAGTCTTCTTCATAATGTCCTTTCCAGTAGGAATTTTGCTTTCTTTCTGCAGAGTGTGATGATCATTACTTTTGCAGTTTAAACCTGCTGGTGGAGATGGAGCAGAGGCACAAAGTACAGGGAACTGAAAGTGCGCCTTCCTACCCACATGTAGTACAGAACTTCTTATCTTTCACTGAGCATAGACATGGTTGTTATGCAGAGAAGAATAAAACAGTTACAACAATGTTGACTATATTGAAAACTTTTTCTGCTTCAATGTAGGTTTAGGGCTGTTGAAGTAGTAGTACACTGCAAGGGCTCTTCGTTCAGATCAGTGGCAGCCATGGTGACATCGGTAAAGGTGACATTGAGCAAGAACGGACGCATTATTAGGGACTTTGGTGATTGCTATCGACAGTAGCCCATGTATTTTGAGTATCAATAGATTACCTTGAGTTCAGCAATATGTAGAGAAAAGTGAGGATCTTGTGTAAGTTTTCTTCAGGAAAAACTGATATTATTGACTTCATAGCAGAGTAGTGTTGGCTTCGGACGTGAGAATCCTTTCAGCTTCTCGCTTCATAGTGACTGACGACAATGAAAGCTTCTTGAAGACAGAATAGCGTTGATTTTCACTCTTAATCCGCCTCTGAACGACGGTTGCAAGAGCAAGCGTCGTTGAATCTTCAACAGTGACCATTGTTTGGCTTGATCTTGGACACGATTTGCATAGCTCATCGTGCAAGTCAAGTGAGACGATGGTAAAGGTTCCCTTCATCAATTGGGAAATCGTAGGGAGATAAATAAGTAAGTAGAGTTGCTATGACCAAGCCGGGGCGAGGCGTGTCACTAAGCAAAATATCAACCTCACCTTACCAGAGTGCAGTGTGTATTTCGACAATGAAATTTAATTATTTCTGTTGAAGATCTGATACGTGTGCTTTTATTAATTTAAGGCATTGTAAATGTTTGTAAGTAAAAATAAAACATGAGAGAGAGAGAGAGGAGAGGGAGAGGGAGGGCCTATAGATCCAGTCTGGTTCTGTGACTTGTACTCCACTTCAGCCAGGCAGGAACTTAAAAACAAGCAGGTAGGTAGTTTACTGAGGTGCTGTCAGCCAGTCAACACTCTCCCTTCAACAAGCAACAGTAGAGGTGATAGTTGTTACATTCTTACCTATATACTTTATTATTATTATTATTATTATCAAGGGGGAGCGCTAACCGGAGGATTTATACAGCGCCTGGGGGGGGATGTGGATGGAATTCAGCTTAATTCGGGGAACTGGAGCACAGATCCAATTCCTAAATCAAGAGCCCCTACCAAAACATCAAGGTACCTTCTTGAGGGGGTACCTATAACATAAGCGTCTAAAATTTTGGTGTTATTGTTGAACACTGATGTTATAATTAATTAAGGTTATTCCTTATTGTATGGTTCGGATGTACGCAGCATGTACTTAAGATCTTTGATTGTATCATAGGGTTACTTTTTTATATATTTGATTGAGTGTATTCTTGTACCAGACAAATATAATTACATATAATATAGAATAGACATACTGAAAAACAATAAGTTCATTAAGAAATATCACACACACACACACACACACAAACCACACAGTCACGTTGTTGTACACAGGGACAAGAAAACCGACACGGAAAAAAAACGATAAATTACAAGCAACACTATTCACCACTAAGCAAACTGTCAGTTTATGTATATGAAAAACATGGCTCCACTTCAACATAAGTGTGACGTGCAGCGGGACCAATACAACAGTTACTCGTGTAATGTAGACATCACACATATATATTAATGTTACAAGAAAAAACTCATTCCTAGTTACTACCCCCCTTTCCTGGGGTTAAAATAACAGACGTATCTGTATCCGCCTGAGCTACCATACACCTCGCCACACACACTGGCTATTTTACGAATTCATTGTCCTCATCGCTCTCGGGCCGTGGGGGTCAGGCCCTGACCAGTAGCTCCTGAATCAACTGTTTCTTGCGCAGTTTCTGAGTTTCAAGATGGGGATGTAGCCGGCAGGAGGGTTTAAACACTGCATCGAGCTGATACGGGGATCGTTGAGCACTGCCTACGATTGGATTGTGCTCCTTCCAGCTATATTAGAGATCTCTACAGCATACCTAATGAGGAGCTGTATGGTGTTTGCCCTCAAGGGTTGAGAAGAGTCTTCGTGAAGTTTATGAGGGCCAGTTTCTACAGTTAGTATTGTGGCGAGTACAAGGAAACAAAGGGATGTGCTTAACTTCGTGGTGGGAGGTGTTGATGTATGCATGATGTCTACATAACTTCAGATGGGTTAGGGTACTGAATGTACCGTTTGAGGCGACGGGAGTTTTGGAATTAGGACCGTCTTTCAGAAACTATGTGTTGTTTCATGAGCGCCTTTCTTTTTTATTACCTACCTCGCTTTATCTTAGAGGGGGGGGTACGGGAGGGATGGACCACATGAGGCCTCCCGGAAGGTTCCTACACCCTCTAAGATGACGTTGAGAAGGCCTATTACCTTCATATGTTCTGTAGGACTGTATACAGGAACTCAAGTCTATGTGCATTACACGGGCTAAGGAGGACGTGCCGTCTTTGTGACTCGTACGAAGCACACTGGTGGACGCAATGTGTAACGTAGGGCTGCCCCAAGTGTGCCAACCCTTTTGAGAGGAGGACAAACAGTGAGTACGGTGGTAATGGCGAGGAATGGGATGGATGGACAGAGGAAGGCTCCTCTGGAGTGAGGAGCTGGGAGAATGAGGCGGACCTGTTGGGGATGTGTGTCACACTCCGGAGGAGGCTATGAGGTTCCACCAAGGTCTCTGTGGCGTTGGAGGGAGGGGAAACGTCGACGCAGGAGGTGTTATGGAGGTCTGTGCTACTGGTTTCTTGGTGGGACCTTTCGGTCGGAGAGAGGCCTGGATGGATGGTCCAGTGATTGTGCGAAGAGGAAAGGGCTGCAGGGAAATGTGGAAGTCTGGCGATGAGCGGGGACAGGAAAACAGTTGTGGGTAGCTGAGGTACAATTCGGGAGGATGTACCTGAGAAGGTGGAGATATGTGTTTGGGTGGTAGCTCTAGCAAGTGGGCCTGCTGGGGGGGTCGTCTGAATTGGACGAAGTATTGGACACCTGGGAAGAGACCAGGTGAAGAAGGCCATGGGCAAGATGTGGTAGGGAAGAAAAACCACTACAGGGAGGGGGGTGCACTGGGGAAATCAGGTGGGGGGGTCAGGGGGGTGGGAGGTTGTTTAAGAAGAATGGTAAGAAGAGTGTGAGCGCTTAAAAGGGAGTGTGAGCAAAGCCACAGCGGCACAGAGGTAAGCCGCCTCTTTCATTGACATTCAGGTGTGTGGACTTTAAAACGTTAATGGTCTCAAGAATGAAGTCCAAAGTGGTCTGGTTGGAGTGGTTTTTGGAGAAGGTATGACGTGGACCGTTTGTTTCTTGCAAGAGCATAACCATAGGGTCGGATGTGGAGTTGAAAGTGAGGGGATATAATATGTTTGTAAATTTGGCTATGATTTTAAGGGCGGCGTGGCTGTATTGGTAAGGGAAACAGCCCATTGGCGTATCTTGGGGGGAGGAGGAGGGGGGGAGGGGGAGGGTTTGTCGGGTGGATGGTATTGGAGGGAGAGTAGGGTATGTTTTGTGGGGGTTTATATGCCTGCAATTAGTAAACATGAGGGTAAAGCAGGACTTTGTTAGGAAGTTTTGTTCTACTATCTCAGGGGTTTATCTGCTGTTTCGATAGTTGGAGGGATTGGAATGTGTGATTGCGGATGGAGATGTTGATACCTAGGGGGTATGGGGTGAGTTGAGTGTTTTTAGGGAATGCTCTACGAGATGTTGGGAGTTGGTTGATGTGGCGGGCAGGGGGGATATCAGGTGGAACAAACCCATGTGGCAGGGAGTAGTTATGATGCACCTTTGGATAAGGATTTATGTTATGCAGGGGATAGGTGTGGAAAAAGGGTTAGGACTATTGACGTGGGTTTGTTGAGTCACAGGGACAGGTGTTGGGCGACCTTAGGGTAGATGGTATTCCGCGCATCTTTCCGAGTTATTGGACAACTGAATGGGCGGCTTTTACGGAGGAGGGATTAGGTTTTCCTTTCACGGGTACTGGTGGGAAGGTTTTTGGGAGGCTAGGGATGAGGATGTGAATTTGCTTGATTGGTGGGGTTTGATATGCAAAGGTGGAGATTGCAAAATTTTTCATGGCTCGTGGCAGGGAACGGGCATGCTGCGCGGTTTGGCTTGGCAGAATTAATTAGAGGGGCAGTTGAATGATTGTTATGGGGGGGTAGGGAAGGTGTGAGTGTGTTTGGGGGAACTTAGAAGTCGTTAGTGGAGATTCATAAGAATGGTTTGATGAAACTCAGAGTGTGCAGGCTTGTGGGACGGTCTTAAAAGGTGACAGCCGTCCTGGTATGTCCTAGGAAATTTAGGACAGACAGTTGGAGGATACTGTGGCACAGTTTAGTCGTGGGGGATGGGAGGGGTTATGTGCTGGGGTCATGGTCTTTCTGATACAGACAGTCTCAGTAGGTATGCAGGTTATTGGTTTTGGGAGAAATGAAGAGAGGGAGGGGGTTGTTGGGTTGGATTATTTGGATGATTCGGGGTCATCTGGGTTTGGGTACATGGGGACAGGGAAATGTTGGAGGGCATCATTAAGGAGGCAGAGGTGGAGGAGGTGCGTGAATGGGTTGAGTCAGGGAAGGCACGGGATAGTGGTTTATTTAATGATTTTTATAGAGACATGGGAAGAGTCTGAGGGGAGTGCCTAGTGGCAGTTCGACTTATATGTTGAGCAGTGGTAGGATGGCGCGAACACAGAGAACTAGGGTTGTTGTTGTCTTGGTGCCGAAGGGGAAGGAGGGATTGGTTTGGGTGATTATCGTCCGTTGTCATTAATGTGTTCGGATTATAAATTTTTGCAATGTATTGGGGTAATAGATTAAGGAGGTAATTGGGGCTGTCATACATAGAGGTCAGTATGGGATCTGGGACGAAGTATGAAGAATGTGACAGTAGGTAAGGGGATTTTAAAGAGAACTGCCTGGGAGGGGGCATACTTAGTTTGGATTGGGCTCAGGCTTATGACTGTGTGAAGAGGGAATTTTTCTGGTATATCTCGTGTTCTGTTTGGGAAGTTGGATTTTGGAGGGGGAAGTGAGATGGAGTGTGACTTATATGAAGGGGCCAGTCATTGAGGGTGCAGGTTAATGGAAGGCTGGGGGGCCGGTGCTATGGGACAGGGCTTAAGCAGGGTTTCCTGCTCTCGCAGTTGCTCTTTGCATGGTGTGGCATCCTTCTTTGAGCTGTGGAGGAGGAAATTGTGAGCGGTTAGAGGGGGCTGCATGGGAGGAATTGTAGGTTATGATGATGGGACACACTGTTTCTGGTAATGAAGGGGGGGTTTAAGAAGGGGCGAGCGTGAGGTGATTTAGAGTTTTTGGGGATGTTTGTGTATGGAAGTTAATCTTGCAAAGTCGAGGTTGTTGGAGGTAGGGGACTTGGGTTGGGGGGAGATTGGGGGAGGAGAGGGGGATGGAACAGTTGGTGACAGTCTTAGGGTTTGTTGGATTGGTATATGGGCAGGTGCAGGATTGGGAGAATCAATTGCACTAGTCATGAGTAGGGTTGTAGGCAAGCTTAAACGGTATGAGAGTTAGTGAAGTGGCATTGCAGCAGAGGGCTTTGGTATTAAATCACTGGTGTATAGTAACGTATGGGTGTGGCAGAGGTGTTTCATTTGCGGTACAAGACATTTCAGGAAATAACAGAGGAGGGTTTAGAGGTTTGTATGGGTTTGGGAGGGCTGGTTATCTAAGTAGGTGGTTAGGATGGATGAGAAAACAGGCGGGGGGGGGGGCTTGGATTGTTGGCTTTTGGGGCCTAGGGGGATGGGCCCGTATACGTTAAGCAGGAGGTATATTGGGTGGGGGGGAGGGGGGGGGGGAGGTTGGATAGGGTGATGCGGGATGCTAGGAAATGGTGGAGTGACAGGGACTTGAGGTATTGTGAGGATTTGTGAGAATTCTTGTTGACAGTGTGACCCCAGGTTTCAATATTGGAGGGTTTAAAACGTTGGTGGGTGCTGTGGGTGTGTGGGGAAGGGGTGTCTTACAGGGGGTTGCGTGTACACCAATATAACTGGCAGGTGATATGGAGGTTTAGTCCTTAGGATACCAGAACGGGTCAGGGGTTGGTATACCGTTTCCTCATGGGGATGCAGCTCCAAAAAGCATGTGATTGCATAAAATGGGGTTGGTGAGCGGAGGTGAATGGCTTGTTCTCGTGGGGAGGAGGAAATGCCTATCATGTGGTATATTTTTGCTTCGTCTGTGGGGGGTGAGGGTCTGGATGGCAGGTGTTATCAGGCTGTTGGGGGGAGTTGGTCGTTTCTTAGGACCTTGTCGATGGATGTCAGTGGGTGGTATCTCGAGAAGTGGGAAAAAAGAGCTTTTGATGTAAGTTATGGCGGATTATTTGCATGTTTCTTGGGAATGAGGGAGATTAAAGGACAGTGAGGATGGAAAAAATGGTATAAAATACCGACACAATGGCAATATAAACACAAATGCAGTATAATGTGATCCTTTATTGACTACGTTTCACCCACCAGTGTGCTTTTTCAAGTCCAAACAGAACTACCATCCCCCTGGGTGGAAGGAACGCGCGTATTTATTAGTCCGGCTGAGTGTCAGTGAGAATGCTGCATCTGATGATGTACCGAGTTGGGTTGTAGTGTCTAAAACTTGGGTAGCTGTGAAAAGGAGACTGGACAAGTTTGTGAAGCAGACCTTCTACACGTGTTTCTTATGTGGGATAGCGATGAAGAAGTTTCTTGGCAGTGGGTTCCGCTATGTTATAGAAGCCACTATTCTGGTTGAAGTTGTCGGATATAGAAATAAGTGATGATTCCAGGATTTCTTCGGTATTGAGTGTTGTCTTCTGTGGCGATAAGTCTTGAGTTTCTGTAGTTTATCAAGTGGTTGTGTGAATTACGGTGTTGTACGCAGGCATTCCTTGTGTCGTCAGACCTGCTTGCGTATTGGTGTTCTGAAATACGTGTTTGGAGGTCCCTTGATGTTTCGCCACAAGTTATACGTGGGCGAAACATCAAGGGACCTCCAAACACGTATTTCAGAACACCAATACGCAAGCAGGTCTGACGACACAAGGAATGCCTGCGTACAACACCGTAATTCACACAACCACTTGATAAACTACAGAAACTCAAGACTTATCGCCACAGAAGACAACACTCAATACCGAAGAATCCTGGAATCATCACTTATTTCTATATCCGACAACTTCAACAGAATAGTGGCTTCTATAACATAGCGGAACACTTGCCAAGAACTTCTTCATCGCTATCCCACATAAGAACACTGTAGAAGGTCTGCTCACAAACTTGTCCAGTCTCCTTTCCAAGCTACCCAAGTTTTTAGACTCTACAACCCAACTCGGTACATCATCAGATGCAGCATTCTTCACCTGACCTCAGCCGGACTTTAAATACTGCGTTCCTTCACCCAGGTAGTTCTGTTTGTGACTTGAAAAAGCCCACTGTGTGGGCGAAACGTAGTCAATAAAGGATCACATTATACTGCATTTGTGTTTATATTGCCACAGTTGAGGATAAAAGCGTTAGCAGCAAGGTTCTATAAAACAATGTGTAGGAAGAGATTAATCTATGGGGGGCGTTGGGAGTCCAGTTTTTCGGAGGGCTATCGTAACCTCTCTCTGGCGAAACTCCCCCAGCATCATGGGGGCGGGAAAGGGGCAGGTCTCCTTTATTTAAAATGGTGGGCATCGAAAGGTTTTGGGTGGGGGTTTGTGTTGAAATTCTGTGTGTGAGGGGGTAAGTGAGGGCATCAATTTGAGATTTGGGTTTTTGTGTTCCTTGCGGGTTTTTAATTTATCTTTTTGGGTAAAAAGTCCCCCTTTGATTTCAGTTTTGTTCCACATGAAAATTTCATATATATTTTTTTGGTAATTGGTTTAATTATTCCACTCATTTGTCAGGGATTGGGGGCCTTTTGGCATTGTTCTGGGGGGGTTTTTATAATGTATGGGCCTTGGGGTTTGTTTTTATACTTTATTTTAAAAATTTTTTAAAAAAAAGTATTGTGTTAATTTTTTACCCTTTGTTAAATTTAATTGCCGGGTTCAAACAAAAATTGGGTTGTGGGGCTCTTTGCCCCTGCATTCTTGTTTTTTGGGCATTTTTTGCATTGTTTTTTAAAATTAGGGGTTTTTAGGAAATGAAGTTTAGTGGTTTTGGTTTAAAAACCTGGAAAAAAAAAATTTCCGGGTTCCCCTTTTTATGTACAAGGTGAAGGGTTTGTTTTTTTAATTTTTTAAAGGGCCTTTGTTTTTTTGGGGGGCCCAACTTTTTTAAATTTTTTTAAATTGCAATCTATGCAAAACAAATAGTGGTCATTCCCCTTACATGAGGGACAATTTTGGGGGAGGGGGGCGGGGGCGTTGGAAAGGGGGTGTTGGGGCTTTGTATGTGAAAAGTATCAATATATTTATATATTATTTTTATATATATATATTATATATTAAATATTATTTTTATTTATATAATATTATATATTATAATAATATATATAAAATTACTATATTTTTAGAAAACCCTTTTACTTTTCAAAACCCACCGGGCCTAGCCGTCGGGTTCGGGAAGGGTTCATATTTCCGGCTTTTTAGGTGCTCCCCTCTGTAGGTTTACCCAGGTTTTTTGGGAGGCTGAGCCCATTCGGTCTCACTCCTGGGCCCGACCAACCTGATAGGCAGAAGTGCCCCCCATCCAGGGGATGGCTTGCGGTCACTCCCTCACATTGCCCATTGTTTTTCCACCCCAAATCCAATTAAAGCCAACCTATTTCCCAGGGCCCCGTATCATTGCTCCCTACGCTCCCTTTTCATTGGCACAAAACCGCTGTTTTCAACAAAAAGAAAACCAGTAATAACAGGGGTGACAGCAGGGTCAACGGCATGGGAAACCCTACTCAGGGGGGAAAGGGGGTCGATCCCAGTCAACATATCCGTCGTCACCAACGCCCCCTGCTTCTTGACGGGGCCTGGGGAAAAAATCTTGGGCCTGGGATTTTTCCCCAAAAAATTTGGGGGACATAGGCGTCACGGAAATATTTTCCAGCCTTGCATTTCACGTGTTCACCCCCATCACCCTCTCTACACCCCTTAAAACCCCTCTCCAGACCATTTTTCCTGCCTCCTCATTTGTCCTATCCCCCCTTTCAGCTTCAAAAAAGTAGAGATGGGGTGTTTGTTTTGTTTGGTTCGTTTTGGCTCCAGGGCGGACCACGGGCAGCTCGGGGGGTTTGGTTTTTAACCTAGCCCGGCGGGGAAAAACACCCAGCCTCTTTCAGGCCTTCTTGTTTAAAAAAACTACGCCCATTTTCCCCGTCGTGTGGGTTGGGTTTTTCCCCCAGTTTCCTCCAAGAAAGTTCTACCTGGCTTAAACCATTTGGGAAACCCCAGTTGGTAGCCCCTAACCCAAGCTTATTTCAGCCCCCACGCCTTTTCTACCCCCAAGCTTTTTGGACTAAACCCTTTTGTGTCTAAATACTCAGCGTCTACTTTAATCCCCAGCCCGTGCAGTTTTTTTTTTGGGGTTGGGCCCTTTTTAAATTTTTTTTTCCTTTTCCCTTTTTGTTTGTGTGGCAGGGTGGGCAATTCTCCCGGGCCCCTCACCCCACCCTAACACCCCCCACCCCCCTTTACACCCCGGCCCCACCCTACACCCCCCACCCCCCCTACCCCACCACCCCCCCCTACACCCACCACCCCCCTTTACACCCCCCCCTACCCCCAAACCACCCACATCTGCAAATTGGGTTTTCGAAAAAAATTTACTTTTCCCATATTACTGGCCCCGGGGCAAGAAAAAGGGTTTTTTTTAAAGGGAAATCAGTTTTTTTTCCGGGGTTTCCATTTAGTAGGATAAAGACGGGATGTCAGAAACGCTTTATCTGGGGGGACATTTTAAAAAAAAAACCTTGGGAAGGAAATCCGGGAATCACATGCAACCTATGTTTTTTTCCAAACACCATATCTCTTGTCTAGACTAAATACAGCCTCAAAAAATGCCCTGGGAAATTTAGAAAAGGTGCTTCTGGTTGTCCCAATAAAGATGTAGAATTTGGGCAGGTTTCGAAAGGTACTAAGGAGAGTAATAAATGATAAAAAAATTTAAGAAAAAAAAGGAAAAGACCTCTTGGATAGTCTACAAAAAATTATAAAAATGGGAGCAAGGGGATAGGTATCAAAAAGTGCAGGGAAACTCCATTTCCAAAAAGATGACTCGAAAATACCTAGTCACCCCCCCATAGTGTAAAACGAGAACCCCTCCCCCGTAAAAGCACAAATTTTCCCCCCAGTTTCTGGTTTTCTTTTCCCCGGCCCCCAAGGCATACCCCAATTTCCCCCAGTTTTCTGTGCTGGCCCCAAAGGCCTTTTCCCCCCGTCATAGACTAAACCCCCCAGTGCTGGTGTGGCCAAAGGCCCCCCCCAGTCATACACTAAAACCCACAGTGCTGGTGCTGGCCCGGCCCAGCCCCCCTGACCCGACCCGCCCCCCCCCCCCCAGCCCCAGCCCCCCCCCCCAGCCCCAGTGCTGACCCGACCCAGCCCCCCGCCTTACTGCCAGCCCCAAAACTCTCTAGGGGCACTACCAAACACCACAAAAAAAAGTAAATTTACAACCATCATTGCACCAAAACCCTGGCCCACAGTACAGATGTTAGGAGGGGGTCTCCTCCTTCTTCCTTTATGGGGGAAAAATAGATGGAAACCAGGACGGGGGGTGGGCCCCGGGGTTGGGTACCCCGAGGATTATAGTGCAGGCCCAAAAAACCTGCGGAAAAATTTTACAACACACCTCCCTACAATTTTCAAAACCCAAAAGGTTTAATTTTGGGGCTAATTTTTTATGCTTGGGGCCCTTGTAACATGGAAAAAACCCGGGGGAAAAAGATGGGACATGCAACTTTGGCCCCTCCCCAAAAAAAGTAGCGACCCCCTGTCTAAAGGAAATGTTTTTTTCGTTCTTCTTCCTGTACTTTCCCTTTTTCCCAAAAAATGTGCCACCCCCCTCAGTTCCCAGGAAACAGTGTTTCAAAATTTTAGTGCCCCTGCTTTCCATCTAAAAGGGGATAAAAAGGGGGCACAGACCCCAAAGACAAACAAAAGCAGCTCAACCCAAACCCCAAATCCAGGTGATTTTTTTTGGGGGCAGGGAAAAAAAAAAAGAAAAAAAAAATTTAAAAAGGGAAAAAACAAAAAAAGTCCACCCCTTGGAGCCCTTTTTTTGGAAATGGAGCGCAGCCAGTGGGGCCCCCCCATGGCCCTCAAGAAATTTTCAAATAATGTTTTCAAAATTTAAACCCAAAATTCCCCCCCAAAAAAAAACAGAATAAAACCTCGGTTTTATTTTTTCTTTAATTTTACAGGGCCCTTAAACCCTCCACCAAAAAAAAAATACTTTTTTTAATTCCAAATGGGCCCTTTTTAGGTTTTGGGGGGTTTTAATTTACAAAAATTTTTTGCGCCCTTTCCCCAAAGGGACTCACACACAAAAAATCAACTTTGGGCCCCGTGAAAATTTTTTGGTTTGTGGGGGGTTTAAACCTTTTTTTGTTTTGGCGAAAAAAAAAAACAGGCAAAATAGGGGGGGTTTGGCCTGGTATGTCAAAAAAGGGTTTTCCCTTATCTGCAGGAAAATTGCTGAAAAACCAAAAATGAGGTAGGGTTTTAAGTTTAAAACCCTTAAAAAGGGTTTGAGAACCCAAAACTTTAGTCATTGTTTTTGGGTTTTATTAAAAGCCACCCAGGGGGCAAACCCCACAAAAGTTTTAAGGAACAGCTACTTGGGAAAAATTTGATTACTGTTTGGAAAAAAATTTTCCGCTTCCCAACCCCCCCAAAATCTTACCTGCTTGGTTTATTTCAAAAATTTAAGGGGTACAAAAAAAGGAAGAAAAGGGGAGCAAATAAGTTTTAGCTGAAAACAATCCCCGGAGGGTTTGGGAGGGTTTAAAAGGGCACACCCCACATGAGCTACTAAGTTCTGCGAAAAAAAACCCCCCTTTAAACCCGCAGATTGTTGGGGGCCCAAACCCCAAAACTAGGGAAAACCCCACTTGGGCCCCTTTTTTCAAAAAAATAATGAGGACCTGATAAGAGACATAAGAAATTTTCCCAAAAAAAAACTAAATTTCCCATCCCCAATCTTAAACGAAATCCCGACGTAATGCATAGGGGTTCCCGAAGCCCGAATTTTCATGTAAACCCGTGAAGGTGTCTTCAAAAATACAATTTCAAAAAAAAGAACACAACTTTGGGCCAGGGGAAACCCTTTTTTCCTAAACCCAAACATGTTGGGAAAATGTCTTTAAAAAGACATGGATCCAAAAACCCGTGCCTTTTAAAGGATCAACTTCCCGGTTGGGCCCAAAAAATGTTTAGGGATATTCCCCCAAGGGAAAAAGGGAAAAAAACAGGAAATTTAAAATGGAGAGAAAAAGGACGCTCCCTCTACCCGAAGACAAAGAAAAAGTCACTGAGCTCCTAGGAGTGCTGAATATCTGATACACCCAAAAAGGGGGCGTGACCAGGGGAAATGGAAAATATTTGAACTTTAAACTTAAAAGACTCTTACAGGAACCCGGAAAAGGGGAGGGGGCTTAAAGCTATTAGTGAAATTGAAAGAAATTTAAAATTTTCTTTTCATATGCCAAAAAAAAAAAGGCAAATAAAAACCTTTTTAGTATTGGGGGCCCCTTTCTAAAACAAGGGTGGGACCTTTTCACAGATGACAACAAAACCCCAAAAGGGGAGAAATATTGAAATCCCCGTAGACTCTGTGTTTAGTGGAACCCCTTTCGGTCTAGGATCGACGCCTTATTGCCCCGGAGGGTTTCTGAACACCACAAATGAGGTGTTGTAAATTCTAATCAATAAAATCGAGAACCAAAAACCCAGTTTAAGGTTTGGGTTTTATCAACCACCAGAAAGCAAACCCCCAACCGTTCAAGGGAACCCGCTAATTTAAAAAACGATTTTCTTTTTTGGAAAAAACCTTCCCCGCTCCATCCCCCCAAAAAATTTTCTGCTTGGTGATTTCAACCTAAAGGCATACAAAATGGAAGAATGTAGCAAAAAATGTTATAGCTGAAAACCAAACCCCGGAAAGGGGTTTGCGCAAGGAAAGAAAGGTTTACACAAATGGCTACTAAAAACTCTGCGAAAAAACACACCTTTAAACCAAAAAGATAGGGAGCCCCAAAAAGACTAGGGAAAAACCCCTTGACCTTATTTTTCCCCAAATTTAAAGAGGACCTGATTTAAAAGACCTAAAATATCAAAAAAAAAATAATTCCGATCACAAACTAATTTGAAGTTTCCGACGTCCCTGCATTTGGGGGCCTGGGAAAAGCAGGGAATTCCCCATTTTACCCCGTGAAGGTTTTTCTTCCAAAATACACTCAAAACACACCCTACAAAAAAGTGGTTTTTTACACCCCACACACACCCTTTTTCCCCAAAACGTAAATATTACACTCAACCACAAAACCCCTACAAACAGTGGTTTTTACTCTCCAAAAAAACCAAAACAATACGTGGTATTTCACCCCACACACATAAAATTCCGTGGTTTAAATAAAATTTACAACACCAAAATTTCAATCCGTGGGAAATTTCCTCTCAACACCATACAATACAGTGGGGGTTTTTCTCCCACACCCCCCATACAATACAGTTGGGTTTTCATCACCCCACACCAAAATTTCAATTTCAATGGGGGGGTTTTCAACCCCATACACAATACCCAAAACGTGGTTTTTACACTCACCACACCTTTCAAAAACAGTGGTTTTTACACTCAAAACCCCACCATAAAAATACAGTGGTTTTTCACTCTCACACCAAAACATTTAAATGGTATTACCTCACAAACCATACATTTTCTTGGTTTACACTCCCCAAAAACCCCTACAAATTTCGTGGTATTCACTCCACACACCAAACATTACAGTGGATTTCACTCCACACACCAACATTTCAGTGGTATTAAAACTCCAAAACCAAACCCTTTTCAAATTTCAGTGGTATTACACTCACACACACCATACAATTTCAGTGGTATTACATCTCTCACACCCAAAAAATTTTCCCGTGGGGTTACACTCACCCCCCCCAAAAACCCAAAAATTTTTGTGGTATTACATCACCCCACACCCTACATTCAGTGATTTTTCCCCTCTCACACATCATACGTTTTCAGTGGTTTTTAACCTCACCCCACACCATACATTACAGTGGTATTTCACTCTCACACACACCCAAAATTGCAGTGGTATTCCTTTTCACCCAACCCTTTCATTGCAGGGTATTTCACTCCCCCCCCCACACACCCCTAAAATTTCAGTGGTTTACACTCTCACACACACCATTTCATTGCCGTGGTATTACACTCTCCCCAACACCATACATTTTCATGGTTTTACACTCTAAAACACACCAATCATTACAGTGGATTACCCCTTTTCACACCCCCACCCAAATTACAGTGGTATTACACTCTCACACACACCATACATTCAGTGGTATTACACTCTCCCAAAACACCATACATTTACAGTGGTATTACACTCTCACACACACCATACATTCAGTGGTATTACACTCTCACACACACACTTACATTACAGTGGTTTTACACTCTCCACACACCATACATTACAGGGGTTATTACACTCTCAAAAACACACCTACATTACAGTGGTTTTACACCCCAACACACCCCATTACATTACAGTGGTATTACACCTCTCACACACCATACATTACAGTGGTATTACCTCTAACCCCAACCATACATTAAGTGGTATTCACTCACACACCCATACTTTCAGGGTATTACATTCAACCACCTACTTTTACGTGGAATTACACTTCCCAAAAACCCAACTTATTTTTTGGGTTTTACATCTACCCAACCAACCTACATTACAGTGGAATTCCCCACCACCCCATATTTTACGTGTATTACACTCCCACCACCAACATTACAGTGGTATTACACTTCACACACCCCTACTTTACGTGGTATTACACTCTCCACACCCCTACATTACAGTGGTATTACACTCTCCACACACTTTACATTCTTTGTATTACACCTTTTTCCCACCATACATTACAGGGGGTTTTCACTCCAAACACACCCCCATACTTTACGTGGTATAAACTTCACCACCCTTACATTCAGTGGTATTACACTTCACACACCCTAATTAAGGGGTTTACACTCTCACCACCATCATTACAGTTGTTTTACACTTTTCACACCCTACATTAGTGGTATTACACCCCCCAACAAAACCTCATTACAGTGGTATTACACTCTCCCCCAAAACCCATACATTACAGGTTATTACACTCTCCAACCCCATTTTTTGTTTTTTTTTTAAAAAATTTTACAGGGGTATTACACTTTTCACACACCCCATCTTTACAGTGGTTTTTTCCCCTTCTCAAACCCACCATACATTACAGTGGATTCACTTCAAAAAACCCATAATTACAGTGGTATTACACCTCCCCCCTC
>NW_026506912.1:0-21416 GCF_026875155.1 Cherax quadricarinatus | reverse complement strand
CGGCTGTCACGGGTTTCAGGTGCGTGGTTTGTCACAATGAAACAGGTGCGCTGGCTGTCACAGGGACATCGGGTGCGCTGGCTTCACAGGACAACAGGTGCGCGGCTGTCAAAATGACATACAGGTGCACTGGTGTCACAGGGACTACAGGGCGCTGGCTGCCCCAGGGAATACAGGTGGCTGGCTGTCACAGGGACATACAGGTGCCTGGCTGTCACGGGGCTCATCCGGGCTGTCAGGGGGGCATACGGGTGCGCTGGCGTCACGGGACTACGGGTCCCTGGCTGTCACAGGGACATACAGGTGGCTGGCTGTTACAGGGACTACAGGTGGCTGGCTGTCCGAGACAACGGGTCGCTGGCTTACGGGGAAAACGGGTTTCGCGGCTGTCAAAAAGACATACGGTGCGCGGGTGACGGGGAAAATACAGGTGCTTGCTGTGACAGCGACATACAGGTGCGTTGGCTGTGACAGGACATACAGGTGCTTTTGGCTGTGACAGGGAAAATACAGATGCTTTGACACACAAGTGCGCTGGCTGTCACAGGGACATACAGGTGCGCTGACTGTCACAGGGACATACAGGTGCGCTGGCTGTCACAGGACATACAGTGCGCTGGCTGTCACAGGGACATACAGGTGCGCTGACTGTCACAGGGACATACGGGTGCGCTGGCTGTCACACGGACATGCAGGTGCGCTGCCTGTCACAGGGACATGCAGGTTCGCTGGCTGTCAAAAGGGACATACAGGTGCGCTGGCTGTCACAGGGACATCCAGGTGCGCAGGCTGTCACAGGGACATAGGAGGTGCGCTGGCGTCACAGGGACATACAGGTACGCTGGCTGTCACAGGGACATACAGGTACGCTGGCTGTCACAGGGACATACGGGTGCGCTGGCTGTCACAGGGACATACAGGTGCACTGGTTGTCACAATGACATTACAGGTGCGCTGGCTGTCACAGGGACATACAGGTGCGCTGGCTGTCACAATGACATACAGGTGCGCTGGCTGTGACAGAGATATACAGGTGCGCTGGTTGTCACAATGACATACAGGTGCGCGGGCTGTCACAGGGACATTACGGGGTGCCCCTGGTTGTCAGAATGACATACAGGTGCGCTGGCTGTCACAGGGACATACAGGTGCGCTGGCTGTCACAGGGACATACAGGTGCGCTGGCTGTCACAATGACATACAGGTGCGCTGGCTGTCACAGGGACATACAGGTCGCTGCTGTCACAGGGACATACAGGTGCGTTGGGTCACAGGGACATACAGGTGCGCTGGCTGTCACAGGGACATACAGGTGCGCTGGCTGTCACAGGGACATACAGGTGCGCTGGCTGTCACAGGGACATACAGGTGAGCTGGCTGTCACAAGGACATACAGGTGCGCTGGCTGTGACAGAGACATACGGGGTGCGTTGGCTGTGACAGCGACATACAGGTGCGTTTGCTGTGACAGGGACATACAGGTGCGTTGACACACAAGTGCGCTTGCTGCCCACAGGGACATACAGGTGCGCTGACTGTCACAGGACCATACAGGTGCGCTGGCTGTCACAGGACATACAGGTGCCTGGCTGTCACATGGACATACGGGTGCGCTGACTGTCACAGGGAAACATACAGGTACGCTGGCTGTCACAGGGACATACAGGTGCGCTGCCTGTCACAGGGACATACAGGTGCGCTGGCTGTCACGGGGACATACAGGTGCGCTGGCTGCACAGGGACATACAGGTGCGCTGACTGTCACAAGGGACATACGGGTGCGCTGGCTGTCACGGGGAAACAACAGGTGCGCTGGCTGTCCAGGGACTTTACAGGTGAAACTGGCTGTCACAGGGACAAAACAGGTGCGCTGCTGTCACAGGGACATACAGGTGCGCTGGCTGTCACAGGGACATACAGGTGCGCGGGCTGTCCCAGGGACAAAACAGGTCGCTGGCTTTTCACAAAGGACATACAGGTGCGCTGGCTGTGACAGAGATATACAGGTGCGTTGGCTGTGACAGCGACATACAGTTGCGTTGGCTTGACAGGGACATACAGGTACGTTGACACACAAGTGCGCTGGCTGTCACAGGGACATACAGGTGCGCTGGCTGTCACAGGGACATACAGGTGCCCTGGCTGTCACAGGGACATACAGGTGCGCTGGCTGTCACAGGGACATACAGGTTTGCGCTGGCTGCACAGGGGACATACAGGTGCGCTGGGTTGTCACGGGACATACAGGTGCGCTGGCTGTCACAGGGCATACAGGTGCGCTGGCTTCACAGGGACATACAGGTGCGCGGGCTGTCACAGGGACAACAGGTGCGCTGGTTTGTCACAGGGACATACAGGTGCGCTGGCTGTCACAGGGACATAACAGTTGCGCTGGCTGTCACATGGACAAACACTATTGGCAAGTGTTGAACAAGTGTTGAAGAATTCTTTGAAACAAGACCCATGATGCTGCATGTCTGACAGTTGTGATGAATGGTTTGAGAAACCGAAAAAGTTAAATTGAGACATTTATCCCCACGCAACAACATATCTTCTCCCTCACTATAGGACCCCACGGGGAGATGTGTCCGGGCTCTCTTTGCCTTTGATGGATCGATGTCCCTTAAGCAGTTTCTTCACCTCCCACTCATCTGTAGCGCGCGTGTGTGTGTGTGTGATGTGTGTAGTGTGTGTGTGTGGTGAGTGTGTGTGTGTGTGTGTGTGTGTGAGTGTGTGTGTGTGTGCCAATGCGTGTGAGTGTGTGTGTACTGAAGATAACACCCCCGCACACCTCAGATATTTCTCCTTCACTTTATTAAAATCGCCACAAGATACGCACGCTGCACCGCTCACGCCTAGCACTGTGTCCGCTACACTGCACGCACACGCACCCACGCACACACACATACACCCACACATACACCACAAACCCACACACAAACACACACACAAACTCACACACACACACACACACACACACAAAACACCCACACCCACCCACACACACCCACACAGCCCACTCACACACGACACACACACACACACAGCAGCACACACACCACACACACACAGAAAATGACGTAGTGAGGCAGGAACCAAATCACAGTTTTAAGACGGAGTTTGATCAAGCTCATGGAAGGCGGGAGAGAGAGGCCCAATAGCAACCGTGAAGAGGCGGGCAGCAGCTAGGACTCGACCACCTGCAACCCCAAATAGGTGAGGTACAAATAGGGTGAGTACCCACACAGCAGACACACACAGTACACAACACACACACAAAAAACACACACACACACACACACCCACACACACACACACACACACACCACCCATCACACACACACACAACACAACACACACAACACACACACAAACACACACACACACCGACACAACACACACACACACACACACACAGTCACACACCCACAGCACCCATACACACACACACACACACAACTCCACAAACACCACATACACACACACGCAACACACATCCTCAATTTAACCCAGGAGACATACATTAAGCATTCAACTACAGACCAGTGGGTCACAGACATGTTTAGTCATGCTAAGTCGACTGTAGATGATTATCAGGATAAGAGTGGTGGAACACCTTAGAAAGGAATGATCTCATCAACACAGCCAACAATGTTTCAACGGACAGGATATCCTGTGTACACTAACCTACTGGAGTTTTCCTATGACATGGTGACAGCCGAAGACAAGAAGACAGGGGTGGGTGTATTGCGATTTTTCTTGGACTGCCAGAAGGGCGTTTGACACAGTTCCACCCAAGGATTATTGCAAAAACTGGAGGCCAAGCAGGAATAACATGGAAGGCACTAAATGATCATGGATACTTGTCAGGAAGACGCAGCAGTCAAGGACGAGGCGAGTTCGAAGTGGGCACCTGAGACCAGCGGGGTCCCACAGGTCGCATTCCTAGGGACCAGTGCTGTTTCAGGTAATGTGAACGGAAACGTGACGGAAGGAATAGTCTCCGAAGTGTACTGTTTTGCAGATGACGTGAGTTATGAGAAGAATTCATTCGGTCGAAAGGATACAGCAGACTACAAGGGATCTGGACAGCATGCAGACGTGTCCAACAATTGGCTCCTGGAGTTCAAACCCACACCAAGTGCAAAGACATGAAGATTGGGTAAGGAAACAAAGAAGACCGCAGATGAGTGCAGTCCTCGGGGGCCAAGACCACAGAACATCACGCAAGGAAAAAGGATCTGGGGGTGAGGTATAACCCCCAAAAACCAGGCCATCTCACTGAAGCGCACCTCAGCCAAATAAACTGCTGCAGTACAAAAAAAAAAAAAAAAAATATCATTGGGCCCTAGCACAACCTCAGACAGCATTCCGAATCTTAATAAGGCATCGTTTTAGACCCCTGTACACCGTGTCCGATATGCCCATATAGGAGTAATGCGGCACCAGTTTTGAACCCACACAACCTAGCCAAGCACCGAGTAAAGAAACTAGAGAGAGTGCCAAGTTTGCAACAAGACCAGTCCCAAGCTTTGGGTATGTCCAACGAGGACAAGGATTAAGAGGACACATCGACCTGACGACACTGGAGATCAGGAGAGATAGCGGGACATGATAACGCCATCACAAAATACTGAGAGGAATTGAAAAAGGTGGACAAAGACACGAATTGTTCCAGAGAAGGACACAGCAACAAGGACACAGTTGGAAGTTTGAAGACACAGATGAATCCCAGGATAATAGGAATTATTTCTTACAGCCACAAGTAGTTCAGGAAGTGGAATAGTTTGGAAGCGATGTAGCGAGGCAGATCCATACATAGCTTTCAGCAGCCAGGGTTAGAAATTCCCCTGTTCATGGGAGAGTGACCTAGTAGCGAACCAGTAAAAGAGATGAGGGCCTGCAGCTAGGACTCGACCGCATGGCCAACTCCACTAAGGTGTAGTAAAAACTAGGTGGGTACAACACACACACCCACACACACCACACACACAGCACACACACACAACCACCACACACGACACGACACACACAGGCACACACACACACACTCACACACATACACACAGCACAACACACAGACACCACACACACACACACCCACACACACACACACACACAACAGCACACACCACACACACACCACACACGCACACGAACACCCACACACACACAACAAACAACACACACACACACAACACACCACACACACACACACACACACTACACACACACCCCACACAAGCCACACACACACACACAACACACACACACACCCACACACACACACCCCACAACTCACACACACACACACACACACACACACACACACACACCACACCACACACACCACACCACACATCACACACACACACAACACACAACCCACACGGAAGAATCGACACACACATGCGCAACACACACACACACACTCACCACACACACACACACAACACACAGTGCAACAGACGAATGGAAAAGGTAACAGGAGGCAAAGGACCCAGAAAACAAGGAGATTTAGTAGAAAGCCAGAAACGGTAGGCAACAGATAAGGAGGGAGGACCAGCGGACAGTATAATACGACATAGCTCGAAAAAGTCCAAATCTGACCGAAAACTGCATGATATATCCACATAGGAGGAATACAACAGTCCACGGACCAGGTGATCAGGCTGAGGACAGAAGGTGGAGAACTCACAAGAAACGATCCATGATGTAATTGAGTGACTCAACACGAATTTAAGGAGTATTACAGTAGCGATAGGAAGGACTCTGGGGGGACAGAACCAGATGGGACACCAGCAAGGAATACACCAACAAGTGTTGGAACGACATACAATACAGATGAGGAGGAGGTGAGAAACTGCTATGGGAACATCAGATACCTCAAAGCAATGGGACCGAGCGCGACATCTCCCCGTGGTTCTTAGAGAGACGGAGCAGATATGTTGTGCGTGCCACTTACCCACAATCTTCAACACATCCCTGGAAACTGGCAACTACCTAGGTATTAAGATGGCATATGTATTTCCCCATTTTTTTAAAAAAGGAGACAGAAAAGAGGCACTAAACTATAGACCTGTGTCTGGAGAAGATTACAGAGAAGAGTTGGGTGGAGCACGCTGAACGGAACAAGAGTAAACAGCCAACCAGCACGGATTCCATAGAAGGCAAATCCGGTAGTCACAAACCTCGGAGTTTTATGATAAAATAACAGAAGTAAGACCCTAGAGAGAGGGTGTGTTGATTGCATCTTCTTGACTGCAAGAAGGCTTTGACACAGTAACTCACAAGAGATTAGGCAGAAGCTAGAGCATCCGGCGCATATAACAGAAGGGCACTGCCAATTGATCAGAGAATACCTGACAGGGAGGCAATCAACGAGTCATGGTACATAATGATGTATCACAGTGGCATCCTGAGACGAGCGCGGGTTCCCCAGGGTCGGTCCTATGACCAGTGCTATTTTTGTATATGTGAACGACTGGATGGAAGTAGACTCAAAGAGTGTCCCTGTTTTGCAGATGATGTGAAGTTAAAGAGGAGAATTAAATCTGATAGGACCCAGGCCCGACTTCAACGAGACCTGGACAGACTGCCACCTGGTCCAGCCAAATGGCTCTCGTGAAATAAAGTTAAAGTACCTATTGTAACAGAATGGACATGCTAGAGGTATTGATATAAGTTGGAGAGAATATGAGAATCAGTCGTATGGCTGGCGCCCCCCACACAAGTCTTATCTTCTACCTAGGGAGCAAACAAATGCACCAAAATTCAAGTAATACCTCTGATCTACTTGGTTTAGTTAGATTAATATTAATCAGAAAACAATACTAGCGTCAGAAATGTATCGTGAAAAAACGAAGAAGATTCGTTTCAGCGATGAGTCCTTACTTTTTCGAAAGGTTAAAGTAGGATGTGACGATCACACTACTGAGATAATACTTTCAGAGACACTGTGGCAGTTAACACACCTTATTGAAGATGAACAGCCCATAGACCTGATGAAACCTATTGCAAGTATAGATTATTGTTAAAGCCTATGGTGGGCTGTTATAAAAGAACCTCGTCATAAGTTTATATTGAAACAACAATTATACTGGTTTATATTTCAGTGGGTATATCCAAACTGTGTGTATTTCCTAACAGGTCATAGACTTGTTTATGGAACGACTGATCCTACAAGCTGGTATAGAATGTACAGACCACTTGTGATTGATATAACACTGACGATAATTATGCCATGAACTTGTAGCGAGAAGCCTATTTATTTCCCTCAGTGCAATTTACTAGAGCTATGTCAAAGATTCTACAACCATCCTAGTCTTCCTGTTGAGTTAGTGGAATGACAATGATTTGGCTTGATATTTGTTTAGTGACGCTCTACTGCGCCCAGAAACATTAACACCAACGCCCCCGTTCAGCAACCAATCAGGACAAACACCTGACGTAAATTTCTAACTCAGGAATGATTTCTAATCAAGGATCAGTTTTTGTTGATCATCACTGGAAAGACTGAGAGATATATCATTACTGAGAGTGAAGCAAGGAACACGATAATTGTTATCTATTATAGTAACGTGTACTGAAGGATAAAAATACATGTAAGTTGTCAGCTGATATTTATTTCCACCACATCAAGCATCTCGTAAGTACCATTACAATTCGTGAACAAGCCATTGATTGCTCACAATAGTCCCATTGAGACATTTGGGGTGTTCCAAGACCACTCGGTAAACTGGCAAAACATATTACCTTGCCAAAGAAGAGAAAACAGTAGCTGATCATAGTGCGACGTGCCAACGTGTGTCAAGTGACAGCAAGCCAGCGCACACTACCTCCACCTGCGCTCTATGTCCTATCACCGTGCATGGTGAAACCATACATCACGTCTTATTATTGATTGTGTGGCCCTTTGCCTAGACAAACTATAAACCAATACTTATTTACTATATGGACCCTGCAACACGCTATCCGAACTATTCCAATGAAAAAATTAATGGCTCGAGCAGTTGTGAGAGCGCTGATGAAATTGTTTCTCCAGGATGATTGCACACGAGAGATACATCAATCAGGATCTAATTCATTTCTTCTAAGATCTTTCGAGAAGCATTATCCCACCTAGGAAGAAATCTGTACCTTTCCACCATTTATCATCCACATACAAGGTGCTCTAGAGAGGATTTCATCAGACCACTGAAGCCCCCATGATAGAGCTTATTGTAACTTTCTAGAGCGACTGGGATGATGGTATACCTTTTCTTCTGTTCCTATGAGAGAAAGGTGAGCAAGAAAGTCTCGGATATAGTTCATTTGATAATATTCCGACAATTACCAAGTGCGTGTTCCTCTCGCAGTGTTGAAAGACGTGTGGACAGGAAACTCAAATCCATCATTGACGTACTTCACCTCATTAATGCAGCAACCATTTACAGCCGCTAGAGCAGCTAGCTTCGAAAACCTATTTCAGCCCAAGCTAGAATGAAGCAACCTTATGACAACGTGCTTCTCTTCGCTCTATAAGCTGGAGAAAATGCTAGGACTCGGAAATTAGTACCAGGTCATGCTCTAAAAGCCAGGTATACTGGTCCCCTGGAATAGTGAAACAGCTTAGCGACGTAAATTATGTGGTACGTACGCCTGGAAAAAAGAAACTAGATCCTGTGTACCATGTTAACCAGCTTAAGACATACTAACAGCCTAGTTCCTCTACCACTCTTCTATTCAACCTAGGAACAGAGGAAGAAAAACGTCATCTACCTGACATCTCTAGAGGTATCGATGTCGGTTAGAAAATTCAGTGACTCTACAATCACTAGAACGATTTTCTTAGTACTCTTGGAATTGATAAAGCTGGTGATATTAAAAACATGATTTTCCATTTCACCTGAATTGTTCGGTGAATTCTTAAAACGTTGTACTCTGGGGTGTACATGACGTTGATGTACAGGGAGCATCACCCATTAAGCGATCACCATATAGAAATGAGTCCAACGAAGCATAAAGCATTGAGAGAAAAGTTTGATTTTCTGTTAATCTCAACGGACTTATTGACCGCAGATAAAAGCCATAGGTATCTCCCTGTATTTTAGTTAGTGCCTAAAACCTGCACGGTAGTTTGCAGGATTGCACTGATTACAGGAAAGTAAACTCTGTCACCTTGCCTGATGGTTAACCTCTACCTCGCATTGACGACCTAGTGACCGTGATGTCAGGAGCCCATTTGTCAGCCGTTTAATCTCTACGAGGCTATTATCATCCCGCTTTAACTGACGTGCTCAAGAAATATCTGCTTTTACTGTTCCAAGAATGGTAGGTTTAAAACTACCTCGTCACCCCCTTCGCCTATTAATGCGCATCCTTTCTCATTCCAACGTATAATGAACGAGTTGACACCACAACGTAGAGGAGAAGCCTACCTTACGCTTAGTGGTGTACAGTGCGAGAGGGAACAGCACTTGACGCTTCTCAGAGCATTTGTTTGAGAGACTGACGCACTATACAATCTTCACTGTTAACTTAGCTAAATTTATTTTGGTCAAGGCCAAGATTACCTATCTAGGCTTTTGTTCGCCAAGGTGAGTTGCTCCTATAGAGGCTAAGGTTCGTGCAATTTCTAATATTTCCAGCCACAAGGATAGGATGGGAGTACAGAGATTTCTGGGTATGGCGATTTTATCGCAGGTTCTGTCAAACTTTTCTCAATTGCAGCCTCCTCTCACTGAGCTTACTAAGTAGCAAAGTTCAGTTCACCTGGACTTGAGATTATTCCGACTCGTTTCAAGAAGGTTGAACCGCTTGCTATCCTCTGCCCTGTGTTGAAAAGTCCTATTATTCAATCTTCCCTTCGTTTACATATAGATGCAGTGTTATGCATGGGCCTGTGCTGCTTCAACAGTCAACATCCACTGACATTCTCCACCTATATGTTACTATTCATCTAAAGCTTAAACGACACCAGAAAAATTATGCCACTATTGGAGAACGAGGCTCCAGCCTTGTGGTGTCCCTTGAACATTTTGACGTGTATTGGGCACTTCCACCATTTAAAATTAACTTTTTCAGACCACAATCCACCGCACTTATATAACAACTCATGAAAAGTAAAAATGCTAGGATCAAGAGGAGGGCACTCAGAATTCGACCTTATTCTATTAGATATAAAACACACATAAGTGTCATTGTAATGTAATTGCCGACGCTCTGTCACGTCCCTTAATAATATCAGTTACATTAAATTAACAATTTTAATGGCCAATACCATATGTTACTTTGCTATGTCAAATTCGTAGAGTAACTTAATCCTCCAGCCCATATAACTATATATACTCATAGTCATGTCTAATTATTATATTTATAATTCACAGTAAGTGTTGTGTATGAGAGGAGACATACGCTGAGTGATGAGATGGGTAGTGTTGGTGAGGGCGATGTACTGCGTGACGCAAACACTGTCCTGCCGCAGACATCCCCCCACGCCCTCACTACACACCTTAGCTGTTTCATACTCAATGTCATCTGCATACATTCCACAACAACTACTTAAGAGTGATGTCAATCTCCCTCTACTATATGATCGAGCCTCATGGTGCCCTATTCTTGTATACGCTATCCAATCACTACACTGATGTACATAACCACGATATGCGAGATACTATACGTGGTAAACTGCCCTATACTAGGGGCATATCTTAGTGTACAGACCGTGAATTGTAGAGGTGCTAGGCGCAAGAGAGACTCTGATTAATGTTTAAATTAAATTGTATGATATGAGACTCAGTAATCTAGGTGAAAGACATTAATGCAACTCCTAGTGCGACCGTTTAGTCTCCGTTTGGGGGGTGTTGCAACCCCTAGAATGGGCACTTGCAATATATAAAATGTATATTATGATTATGAATATAATGTATATATATAATTATCACCTTTTCATTATAATTTTATATTGCTTATAATTTGCAATAAAAGCGTAAATCGTAAATATATAGTGCTTATTATATTATTAATTTGACTTAGCTAAATTTTGTGAGTTAGGAGTTAACATATTATGCTCAGTTCAAGTCTTGATTGTCTAACGACTGTAATTATCCTTTGTGGCGCGTTAGACTGCCGCTTCTTCCGTCTTGCTGGGCCGACAGCTGTCCACGGAGCTGTCACGGATCGAGGGGGTTGACCTCGACCTCGCCTGAAGTATCCCAGTCTGGTCTAGACTCTCTGAGGTTGGACAGATTGTCTGCGTCTCATTATTCTTGTAAATTCAGAAGAACTCTGTTCCCAGAACATTGTATGACTTAGTGATTTTCGACGTGTACTGAGGTTGTGTGTCACATAGACACACGAAACATCTCAGTTCCTGAGCTGTAGCTTCCGACCTATTTTGACTGGTACACTGTGTTTATCATAGTCGGGAGTATCTTATTGCTGAACTTAGATTCAGTATGATATGGGGATTGTTGACTTTTGCGTGGAGGAATCTGCTGAAGGGTCCCTACTTAGTGGTCTTTATATTATCTCCTTGTCCTGATTCTTTCTGAGTGTCGCAGTTGCTTGTATATTGCACATGGCTTAGCATTCTTTTTATTGTTTACACGGAAGCGGACTGTTCTGATTGCCAGTTGGTTCAAGGAGTAGTTTAAGTTGAGGACTTGTCAGTGCACACTACTTAAGTCTAGTCGAGTCGTGAGACTCAGTGAACTACTTAAGCACTTACACACATAACACAAACTTACATGTACATATATGTAATATCTGAATTAAATTTTAATGTACCCGACGGTACTAAGAATTAAAATGTGAATGGCTTCAAGCACTTAATATTGTACTCGAAGAAGGATATTTATTTTGATTACTGTGATTAATTTAATTAATTTAATTGATTATATACCTCTAACTTAATAAATTATATAAATTTTAATTTTTTTTATTATTTTGTTTTTCCCCCCCCTTCTAGTTAGTAGCCAACCAGTTGTTATCCTGAAGCAACTATTGAATCATACGAATTATAATGGATTATTGGAAAAGAAACGACTAATTGTTACAAAACCAGTAACAAGGCTGGATGCTAGAAGGGCAGTCCTTCTAGTATTCACTGAGATCTCTAAGATTTTAAATAGCGTTTTTGTAACACCAACGTCTGCGCAACATGCACACGGAAGCTTTCAATTTTCTCTCAACCAACATACTGATGCGAAGGAGTCCACATTCTCCTACCTAACTCAAGATCAAGATGCTCCTGAAGGTCCCATTATTAATTATAACCATGGGGATCGCTAAACCCTTAGGGAAGTACACAGCGCCTGCAGGGGAGGGAGATGGAAGGTTTGCAGAGCTCATTTCAAGGACCTGAAGCACAGATCCAATCCCTATTCAAGAGTCCCTCACCAGTGTCATGACCTCCTTTGAGGTATCTACGGGCACGTAAGTACACGTGAATTTTTCCATTATAATCGTACCTTGCCCCACAATTATTATCGCAATTACTTTGTCTGTTTCGTAAGTGAAGTCAGGATCTTTCCTTAAATCATGACTAACTTAACAAACTTTGAGGACAATTGTGTTTTAGGGTCTGAAGCAAAGTTTCAGACCTAGACTTGTCGACCAAACCAATTTGTCGGACACAACTTGTAGCCTTCCAGATACCCTGTAATCTTAGCTGAATCCTCGCACCGCTTGTATTGTTATCATCAGTTTCACATCATCAGCGAACAACAACAATTCTGAATCTATTCCTTCCTTCACAATCTATATTCCATGTAACAAGAAACAGCAATGGAACTAGGACTGACCCTTGTGGAACCCCCACACCGACACATGCGCCCACTCTGACACTTCATCACATACTCAACACTCGTATCCTTTCTGCAGGTATTTCTTGATCCATTGCATACTTTCCCTACTATTCAAGTCTGCTCTCCATTTTTGAACAGGTCCTTTCGTGTGGTAAACTGGTGAACGGCCTTCTTGTCCAAAAAGTCCGAAAAGATGCATCAACCATCCCTCTCGCGCTCTTAGTAGAATTTGTGAATCAGATTCCCCAACCTGAAATCGTTCTGATTGTCATGTATGATCCAAATCCTATTCAATGTGCTCCACCACTCTTCTCCTGATATTCTTTCCATGACTTTACGTACCAACAAGTCATGACACAGTCTGTAGTTTAAAACCGCTAACCGTCTGTCTCCTTTCTTAAAAAACTGAACTATCATTGCTGTCTTCCATGCCTCAGCCAGTTCACTGTTCCAATAGATTTTTTATTGGAAGATTGCTGCTAGCGCACACAGTTCCTCTGCTCCCTCTCTCAGGACCCAGGGAGATATATTATCTGGCCAACTGCCTTCGAGTATCTAGTTCACCTACCAGTTTCTTCACTTCCTGCCACCCTTGGTTATGTGTTTTTGTCCAGCACGTGCTGTGCACCCTACCTCCT
This sequence comes from Cherax quadricarinatus, assembly GCF_026875155.1. Taxonomy (NCBI): domain Eukaryota; kingdom Metazoa; phylum Arthropoda; class Malacostraca; order Decapoda; family Parastacidae; genus Cherax; species Cherax quadricarinatus. The sequence continues at coordinate 7,990 of NW_026506912.1, read as the reverse complement.
CATTGCTGGAAACATTTCTCTGTCCTACTTGTGAATACTTTTCAAGAATCTTGTGAAGCTCCTCACATACTTCTTTGTGAGCTCTCCTTCTTTTTCCTCAGCCTGATTACTGGTCCTTGACTGTTGTTTTCTCCTAATGTGACAGTATAACAACTTTGTTCAGATTTGACTTTTGATGCTACGTCCATTCACCATATATTGCCTCGGATTCTCTCATAATCCCTGCATATTCGTTTTCTTCTGTTTTCTCTGCTCAGCTCCTTGTTTTCTTGAACCTTGCCTTCTATTACATTTTCCATGCTCTAGCACACTTGGGTTTGAACACTTACACTCCATAAACCATGGCTCACTCTGTTTAAACATCTTTTCTGGTAACCTTTGCTATGAACTTTTCTTCTGCCTCCCCTAATTTTTGGTCACTTCATTTTGCTTCTTTCCCTCTAGTTACTCTTCCACTGACTTCATTCAAGAATCCTTCCTTATGCCTATGTATTCCCCTTTTTGAAGTATGGCTTCTCCGTCCTTCTCAGTTGCTGCATTCTTCACTGTTAACTCTACATGTATTCAAAACTCAGACGTCGTGATCACTTGCGCCAAGGTCATCATCGTGTGGATATTCCCGATGTCCTGAACTGTTCAAGGAATATGAGGTCCAACTCTGCTGCAAACCTCTCGCTCTCTCTTCTGGTTGTATCTCTAACATGTTGGTGCAATAAGTTCCCTCCACTACGCAATTCAGTCAGCTTATAGACCTCCACGTTTCTGATCCCGCCATGTGGCTCTATATTTCCCCATCTCTTTTTGACATATGAAATTCCCTAAATGATAATTTTTTTCTACTCATATGAGCCCCTACCTGCCATTTCAGCTAGTGTATCCACCATTGCTCGGTTGCACTCATCATACTCTGTCTTGGATTCCTGCTGTTCAGTGTGGTTATACATCACTGCAATCATACATCTTTGGACACCCAGTCTGAAGTGTTCCTGCTGTAAATTCATCACTGGACTGCTTCCCTCTGTCCATTCCTCCCGTTTCCTCCAAACCTCCACACTGCGGTTCACTGATGACAGTGCCACTCCTCCTCCTCCGTGCTCACTCTTCCTTTCCTCAGGATCTGAGACCCATGTTTGGAAAAAAAATTCATCTGTTACATCCCTGTAAGTTTTGTCTCTGTTATGCTAGTGATTCAGGGATGCATCACTGATTTTGTTCTTGCACTCCTACATGCTATATATTATTCCATTCACCGTGTGCCAACCTTATAGCTTCCTTCCAATACTGTATTTGGGAGGATGGAAGCGGAATGGTGCAGGCTATGTTGTGTTGTGTGTGCGTGTGTGTGTGTGTGTGTGTGTGTCTGTGTGTTGTGTGTGTGTGTGTGTTGTGTGTGTGTGTGTGTGTGTGGTGTGTGTGTGTTGTGTGTGTGGTATGCTCACCTATGTGGTTGCAGGGTCGATTTACAGCTCCGGGCCCTGCCTCTTCGCTGGTCACTATAGTCACTCCTTCCTGCGCCATTAGCTTTTATTAAAGCTAGTATGGAACCTGGCCTCCAATTACATCACTTCCCAGACAATTTCCACTCTGACTGAAGAAATACTTCCGAACATCCTTGGGATTCATCTGATTTTTTAAACTTCCCATCGTGGCCCTTGTAGCTTTCCCCATCTCTGGACATCCTGATTTCTGTCCTACCTTGTCGATTCCTCTCAGTATTTTTATATGTAATCATCAAATGCTTCCCTGTCCTCTCCTTCATCTAGTGTCTCAGGTCGATTTACCCTTACACTCTCCCGGAGGAAGCTACTTAGCTCCGGAATAGTCCTTATTGCAACTTTGCACTTTCTCTAAATTTCCTATGTGCTTGGCTAGGTGTGGATCCAAACTTTGCAGCACACTCCAATATAGGCCTGACGTATACGTGCATCTGATCCTGAAAGATTTCCTTACTGAGATGTCGAATGTCCTAGGCAAGGTTTGCTAAGTCCCGTATGTTTGCAGCAGTTATTTGGTTGATGTGCGCCTCAGGAAGGTGCCTGGGTGTTATACCTCATCCAAAATTCTTTTCCTAACTGAACTACGTCTGTAGTCTTCTTGTCTACCAATCTTTCATGACTTTGCACTTGTGGAGTTGAACTCCAGAGCCAGTTTCTGGACCATCCTGCAGCCTGTCGCAGATCCTTTGTATTTTTTTCCTGGTTCTCGTCTGAATTGAATCTTCTACATCAGCTTCACAGTCATCTTGTAAGCAGGACACTTCTTATCTATTCCGTCCATCATGTCGTTCATATAAACCATAAACAGCACCGGTTCTAGGACTTGACCCCTGTGGAACCCCCTCGTCTCATACCATACTCCCCTATAATCCTCCCGACAGTATTCCCTGGATCAATTCAGTTTCCTTCCCTGTTATGAACTCCCTGTCCTCCAGCTTTTTGCACTATCTCTTGTGTGCAATGTGGTCTAAAGCCTTCTACAGTTGAAAAAAAACACAATCTAAACCTCCCCTTTCCTCTCTCTTGACTATACTGCAGTCACACCCTGTCACAGAACTCCAGTAGTATATGAACACAGGATTTCCCGCCTGAAAACCTGTGCTGTTGTTAATGATTAGCTCATGCTTTCAGTGCTCAACTACTCTTACATACCTGACAATCTTCTCCATGACTTTGCATACAATACATGTCCAGTGACACGGGTCACAGTAGTTTAATGCTTGTCTCTGTCTCCTTTTTAAAAATTGGGACATACATTTGGCTGTTGTTCAATCTTCAGGTAGTCCGCCCTGTTTCGACTGATTGTTGATGATTGTTGGTTAGTGGTACACATCGGGTCTCTGCTCCCTCTCTCAGGACCCATGAGAGATTTACCGGCCCCATCGCCTTTGAGGTATCTAGCTCGCTTAACCACGCCTCTTCACTTTTTTCCTCGATGTAGTATTGCATGTATTACATGCTGTACCTCACCTTTCCTCCTTTCTGGAGTCCCTCTGCTCACTCTGTGAACACTTCTTTGAATCTCCATGTTGAGCTCCCTCACATACTTCGAAGTCGTTCTTGTGATCTCTCCTCCTCCTTCCCTTAGCATGATACCTGACCATTAACTGTTTCCTTCCTCCTGAGGGGCTGTGGCTTTGGGTGAGATTTGCTAACGCTGCTATGTCATACTCGTATGTCGTTGGGCCGCCGTCTACCTTTGCATATTCACTTCTGCTCTACGACTCCTTTTCTTCTGTGTGTAGATCACCTATTTGTGTGCCGGAGCGAGACATAGCTCCTGTCCCTTGTGTGTGAGTGTGTGTGTGTGTTTGTGTGTGTGTGTGTGTGTTGTGTGTGTGTGTTGTGGGTGTGCGTGTATTGTGTGTGAGTCAGGTGTGTGGTGTGGGTGTGTGTTATTACCATTTAGTTACCAACACACACACACACACCACACACACACACACACACCACCCACACACACACACACACAGTGTTAGTTAGTTACCATTAGTACACACACACATGTGGTGTGTGGTGCGTGTGGTGTGTGTGTGTGCGTGTGCGTGTTGTATGTGAATGTGTGTGTAGTTGGTGTGTGTGTGTGTATGAATGTGTGTGTTTCATGTAGTGTGGACGTGTGGGTTTGTGTGTGTGTGCTGTATGTGTGTGTGTGTGTGGTGTGTGGGTGTGTGTGTGTGTGTGTGTGTGTGGTGTTAGTTACCATTTTGTCCCTAGGCACATGTCGATTAGACACTAGGCCTGTTTGTGTGTGTGTGTGTGTGTGTTAGTTACCATTTTTTTTCCTAGAACGATGCCATTAGACACTAGAAGGCCTGTTGTTATATGATAGTGTGTGTGTGTGTGTGTGTGTGTGTGTTTGTGTGTGTTGTGTGTGGTGTGGTGTGGTGTGTGTGTGTGTGTTTGTGGGTGGGTGTAGTGTTGTGTGTGTGGTGTGAGTGTGTGTGTGTGTGTGTGTGTGTGTTTGTGTGTGTGAGTGTGTGTGTGTGTGTGTGTGTTGTTGTGTGTGTGTGTTATGTGTACTCCACCTATTGTAATCACCTAATTGTGGTTGCAGGGGTCGAGGCCCTAGCTCCTGCCCCGCCGCTTCACCGGTGCTACTAGGCCCTCTCTCTCACCCGCTCCATGACATTATCAAACCTCGTCTTAAAACTTTTGAATGGTTCCTTCCTCCCCGACTCCTTTCTAGGCTATTCCACTGCCTTACAACTCTATGACTACGAAGAAATGCATCCTAATATACCTCTCTGACTCATTTGTGTCTACAACTTCCAATTGCAGGCCTCTGTTTCTGTGTCCCCTCCTGGAACATCCTGTCGTTGTCCTACCTTGTCTAGTCCACGCAGTATTTGTTATGTCGTTACATGTCCTCCCCTGACCCTCCTGTCCTCCACAGTGTTGTCAGGCCGATTTCCCTTAATCATCCTTTCATAGGACATTCCTAGCTCTTGAACTAACCTTGATTGCAAACCTTGTACTTTCTCTAGTTTCTGAACGTGCTTTTATCAAAGTGCGGTTCCAAACAGGGTGCTGCATACTCCAGTATGGGACCTGACATACACGGTGTAACAGTGTCTTGAACAATCACTTACTAAGGATCGGAATTCTGTTCTCAGGTTTGCCAGGCGCCCATATGCGCAGCATTATTTGGATTGATTGTGCTTCCGGCAGAACATGCTCGGTGTTATAAACACCCCAAGATCTTTCTCCTTGATGAGGTTTGCAGTCTTTTGGCACACAAGCCTATACTCTGTCTGTGTCTTCTGTGCCGTCCCCATCGTCCATGACCTTTGCATTTGGAAGGATTAAATTCGGAGAAAGCCATTTGCGGACCAGGAGTTTCAATCTGTCCCAGGTCTCTTTGAAGTCCTGCCTGGTCCATCAGTTTTTAATTCTCCCTTTAAACTTCACTCATCTGAAACAGGACATTCTGAGTCAAACCCTTCCTCATGTCGTTCAATTCCCAAAAAAATACACGGGGCCGGGACCGACCCCGGGGGACCCCGCTCGTCACGGTGCCCACTGGATACATCATTAACCATACTCATTGTACCTCACTGTCGGGATTCCTGATCCATTGCTTTGCCCTTCCTTTATATACCCTGATCCTATTCTCACAACTCTTGTGAGGAAACTGTGTCAAAGGCCTTTTGCAGTCCAAAAGAGCAATCAAAACCCCCCCCCTCCCGTGTTTACTTTTGTTTTTTTTATCATAAAACCCAAAGGTTTGTGACCAGGTTTTCCCTTCCCGAAAACCCGGGTGGTTGGCATTTATACCTTGTTCCATTCCAGGTTCCCCCACCCCTTGATAACTCCAAAATTTTCTACTATAAACTCAGGACACAGGGCTATATTTAGTGCCTTTTTCTGTCTCCTTTTTTTAAAAGGGAAATACATTTTGGCTTCCTACCCAGGAGTTGCCCCTTTCCAGGGAAATTTTTAAATTGTTGTAAGTGGCACGCACAACATATCTTCTCCCTCCTAAGGACCCACGGGGAGATGTTTTCCGGTCCCTTGCCTTTGAGGACGATGTCCCAAAACAGTTTTTCACCTCCCCTCATTGTGCGCGCGTGTGTGTGTGTGTGTGTGTGGTGTGTGTGTGTGGTGGTGTGTGTGTGTGTGTGTGGTGTGGTGTGTGTGTGTGTGCAAACGTGTGAGTGTGTGTGACTGAAGATAACACCCCCCCACACCCAGATATTCTCTTCCTTTATTAAAATCGCCACAAGATAGCACGTGCACCCCTCACGCCTACACGGGGGTCCGCTTCCTCCGCAACGCACCACGACACACACAACACCCACATACACCACAAACCACACACAAACACACACACAAACCAAACACAAAACACACAACACACACAAAAACCCAAAACCCACCACACACACCCAAAACACCACCACACACCACCACACCCAAAACCCCACACACACACACACACACACACAGAAAAGAGTATTGGGGGCAGGAACCAAAAACAGTTTTAAGACGGGTTGAAAAAGCTCATGGGCGGGAGAGAGGGGCCATAGAACCGGAAGAGGCGGGGGCAGGAGCTGGACTCGACCCCTGCAAAACCCCCAAAAAGGGGGTACAAATGGGTTTTAGTACCCCACACAGCACACAATACACAAAACACAAAAAACACACACACAACACACCCACACACACACACACACACCACCACCCACACACACACCAAACACACACCAAACACACACACAACACACACACACCCACACACACACACAACACACACACACACCCCAACCACACCCCCCAACACACACACACACACACAACTCACAAAAACCCCATACACACACACGCACACACACCAATTTAACCCAGGAGACAACATAACATTAACTACAGACCGTTCAGACTGTTAGTATGCAAGTCATGGAGAGTTATCAGGAAAGAGGGTGGAACACCTAAAAGGAATGAATTTATCAACAAAAAGCCAAAATGTTTCAAGGACAGGAAATCCTTTCACAACCTACTGGATTTTTTATGACATGGTGAAGCGAAGACAAGAAGACAGGGGGGGGGTGATTCGTTTTTTGGACTGCAAAAAGGGGTTTGACACAGTTCCACCCAAGGATTATGCAAAAACTGGGGCCAAGCAGGAATAACAGGGGAAAGGCACTAAATGGATCAGGGGGTACTTGTCAGGAAGACGCAGCAGTCAGGACAGGCAGGTTCGAAGTGGGCACCTGGCCGCGGGGTCCCACAGGGCATTCCTAGGACCAGTGCTGTTTCGGAATTTTTGAACGACGGACGGAAGGAATAGCTCCGAAGTGACCCTTTTCAGATGAGTGAAATTTGAGAAGAATTCATTCGGTCGAAGATCAGGGAGAAATACAAAGGGGTCTGGACACGCAGCGTGGGCCAAACAATTGGGTCCTGGGTTCAACCCCACCAAGTGCAAAGCATGAAGATTGGGAAGGACAAAGAAACCCCGATGGGGTGCAGTCCCGGGGGCCCAAAACAAACCTCACCAAGGAAAAAGACTTGGGGGGGAGTAAAAAAACCAGGCCAACTCCTGAAGCGCACTCACCAAAAAACTCTGCTCAAAAAAAAAAATGGGGGCCCAGCAAACCTCAGAAAAGCATTCCCAATCTTAATAAGGAAACTTTGGGCCCGACACCCGGGCGATAGCCCTATTGGAGTATGCGGCACAGTTTGAACCCACACCCAGCCAAACACGTAAAGAAATAGAGAGAGTGCAAGGTTTGCAACAAGACCGTCCCAAGCTTTGGGTATGTCCAACGAGGAAAGGTTAAGGGAAATCGACCGACGACACTGGAGACAGGAGAGATAGCGGGAATGATAAAGCCATCCCCAAAATACTGAAGGAATTGAAAAAGGGGACAAAGACGGAATGTTCCAGAGAGGACACAGCAAAAGGGGGCACAGTTGGAAGTTGAAGACACAGATGAATCCAAAGGGTATTTGGAATTTTTCTTAAGCCACAAGTAGTCAGGAAGGGAAAAGTTTGGAAGCGATGTAGGAGGCAGGACCCTACTGCTTTAAACAGAGGTTGAAATTCCTGTTCATGGGGAGTGACCCGTACGAAACCCTAAAGGATAGGGCCGAAACAGGGCTCGACCCTTGCAACCCCAAAAAGGGGAGAAAACTAGGGGGGTACACACACACACACACACACACACACACACACACACACACACACCACACACGACACACCACACACACACAAAAACACACACAACATACACACACCCCACACACAAACACACACACAACACCCACACACACAACACACACACACACACACCACACACCCCACACACCCACACACACCACACACACACAACAACAAACACACACACACAACACACAACACCACACACACCATACACACACACCACACAACCACACACACACACACAACACACAAACACCCCCACACACACACCACACTCACACACACACACACACACACACCAACACACACACACCACAAAACCCAACAC
>NW_026506911.1:0-24377 GCF_026875155.1 Cherax quadricarinatus | reverse complement strand
TTTTCAGGTAAAGGGGTATATGTGGCATATCCAAAAAACTGCAGGGAACCAATAGTTTTTAAATCGGTTAATGAGGGGTTAGGTATGCGTGTTTTGCGCTATAATGTTATAAAAGAATTTTCATGGGTTATATTCGCGAGCAGTTATACAAAGGGGTTGTTTTAAATCAAGCAAAACTTCTAAGATGTTTTCCCCATTGCGTGATAGTTAGGTTATTAGAGAAGAAATAAATGTATTTTTATTTTTAAACAAAAAAAATCAAATAACATTTAGGTATTTTTCGTAAAATAAAAATAAAAAAGGGAATTATTTTTTTTTTTAAAATGTAAAAAATTTTTGTTTTAATAAAAGTTTTGAGGGGGTTTGTTAGAACGTTATGCAGAAAAAGGGTGAAAAAAGCACGTTGTTGTTTGTAATTTAAATACACGGAAAGAGTTGTATCCACGAAGATGGATGTAAATTAAAATCTTTTATTCCTCCCCAAGGAACAACAGTACACTTTGAAAATTTTGTTCGCTTTTCCAAACAAAATATATCGGTGTATTTGATTTCAAATGGCATTAGACCCCCACTCTCCCAGGGGTAAATTGAGTTGTCTAAAGCCATTGCTATTTTTTAAATTTTATATTTGATCGCAAAGGGAAAAAATTGTGTGTAAAAAGAGTTATAAGGGGGAGGATGCTGTTAATCATTTTTTTTAAATTTTTAGTAATGAAGGGATAGAATAATTTTTAAAAAGACAGTTCTTTAAACCCATATGTAGGGGGGGTAAGATGAGGCTGTTTCCCAGAACATTGTGAATTATGTGGTAACCCTTCAAAAAACCAAGGGGACAAACTTTAAAACACCAGACCATACTTTAATTTCAATAATTATATTGGGGGCCTATTGTGACGTTTTTAATATGCGTGTAAAGACAGAGAGAGAAAATTTTTGCTTTTTTTCATAACATGCGTTTTGATTTAGGGAAAAATTTTAAAGGAATTGAATGTTGATAATATAACGTTGAAATTCATTCGAACAAGGATTCAAATTCTTGAAAATAGAGATAGGTAAGGTTAGGTTTAGGATTCACTGTCTTTATTTAAGGGTCTCTTTCCACGTTAGCAGAACAAATATAAGGCAGGTAAATCCCCGAAAAATACAGAGACTATTCTGAAAAAATGTGCCTCGAGAAAAGTCACCTTTTTTGTAAAAGGGAAAAAAAATTTTTTGTTATGTTAATTGATGTTTAAAGAAGCCGAAAAACAAAATTCCGAGTAAAGTTTATTTTTTTAATTCTTTGAAAAAATGCGCTATCAGAAAAGAAGATTATGAACAGTTTAAAAGGTTTGAGTTGGGTAAATGAAGTTTAGGAGTTTACTTGATGTTTTATCTCAGACAGATTTTTGGTTTTTTACCCGATGTCTTCATGGGGGCTTTAAAACACTAAAGGATATTTAAAGTTAGACGTTTAATTATAAAATTTTTACCATATTCAGTTGGGTGCATTCCTATTGAAAACTAAGTAAGTTTAGTATGAAAATTTTCCCCATGAATTATTGACTTGATTAAAAGGAATTCAGAGGGGGTTTCCTGCGCAAAAAAATCATATTCTAAAGCAGATAATCCCAAATTTAAACCCCAATTTTGTTTGGGGAGAGGGAATGGGCATCATATTTTTATTAGATTTCAATTTTTGTTGTGTGGAGGGTTTGAGCTCTTCCACAGAATGGTATCAAAAAAAATTTTTTATCCCAGACGAGAAGAATGCTATCCTCAAATGTGGGTTTAAAGAATGTTTCTGCAAGGTCAAAAGGGTTTTTGGATAGAAGTGATACCAAGCCCTATCCCGAGGTAGCTAGACTCATGATGAATTCCTTTTAATATTTTCACTTGAATATATCAGAAGGTGTTATCTCTTATTGTGAATCTATATTAAAAAAGAAGGTAGAAAAGATCCCCAAATCTAATGGGGGAAAAATTTGTGGGCATCATTTATCTCAGAAAATTATTTGTCAGCTAGAATTGTTAAGTTATTACTGGAACTTGGGTTAGAGGGGGGAAAGGTTAAATTACCATATATAAATATACACAGACAAAATTTTTAGAACCTTTCATATAAACTAATATTGCACAGAGAACAGCTACAAGATGTCTATCAAGTCAAAACCCTTCAAATTAACTAATAACGCCATATATGGGAAATCATTGCTGAATATTACAAAGTATGCTGAGAATATAGATATATCAATAATGAGAAGCATTTATTAGAGCGAGTAAGGATCCTTTGTTAAAAATTTTCACACATTTAAAAATCAAGATAGAGTGATTTGCACATTCAATAAAGATATATTAGAAGTTAAAAACCACTTTATTCGGTTTTCAAATTCTTGAGATTGCAAAAAAGAAATTGGGTATCATTTTTGGTATAAATTTTTTAAAAAAACATTATGGTGATGATGTAAGACTTCTTTTACCGATACTGACTCGTATATTTTTGGGCTTGAAATGAAAAGATTTGTACCCCGAGTTAAAAAGTAAACATTGTTAGGTTATATGGATTTTTCAAATTTCAGCCCTGAGCATCCCTTATATGTTTGATAGTAAAAAAAGGGGAGCTGGGTTATTGAAATCTGAAATGTGTGATAAACCATATTAGCGAGTTGATGCCCGGGAAAGCTAAAATGTATTCTGTAAAGATTGCTGGAAGATAAAACAAATGTCAGCAGAGCCAAAGGGGTATTCCTTCGCAATTTATGCCATTATTAACACATGCAAGATATAAGAATGTTTTATCAAATGTAGATAGAGAATTATTCACGTGTAAGTCTATAGGTAATGTAAAAGGTCAAATATGTACGGTAAGAATTAATAAGAGAGGTTTGTCAGCCTTTGATGATAAAAGATTTCATTTGAATACTAATGAATCCTTGGCTTTTGGACCCCTGATATTCCACCATCTAAACGTAGGAGAATAGGTGAGTATTGCTTGTTAATAAATAATGAAAAAAAAATATTGTGTATTAGTGTTATCCTGAAATGTGTTCTTCTGATGATGAAAATGTTTTCACTATGATGTATATGTGTCCCTTATTAACTTGAATGAACTAAAAGGATCGACATTGATTAGCTTGTATGTGTGACGTCCCCTGCTATGTCCCCTTATTAACTAAAAGGATCGAATTGATTTCAGCCCGTGTGCGCGTGATTTACTGACATAGGGGTAAGTCGACAAGATTTAGCTTGTATGTGTGGTCCTTTTTAGTTCATTTAAATTAATGAGAGGAATACTGACCCCCGGGAGTAAACGCTTTTTTTAGTTAAATTTAACTTAATGAGAGGAACTTTTAGTTCATTTAACTTAATGGGGAGGAAACTTTTTGTTCATTTTAAAATAATAAGGGGGGAAAATGTTTGACCTGTAGTAAGCATGCTTACCCCCAGAGGGGGGGTTCCAAAAAATTTGATCCGAGGAATTGGAGAATTTCGAAACCCCCATAGGGGGATCCAAAAAAATTTGATCTGAGGAGATGGAGACTTTGATTTCGAGAAATTTTGGGGGGTGGGTGAAAGTGGGAGGGGTAATCCAAAAATTTGATCCAAGGTGATCATAAGAAATTCAAAACCCCCATAGGGGGGATCCAAAAACCCTTGATCCAAGGAGATGGAGACTTTCGAAACCCCATAGGGGGGAATCCAAACTTGTATTATCGAGAAATTTTTGGGGTTGGGGGTGAAGTGGGGGGGGATCCGAGGAAGTGGAGACTTTGTATTGAGAACACATGGGGGGGGGGGGGGGAAACATATTGTCGGTAATTCTACCAAACTTTATTACAACTTAACTATTGTCAATTTTATCTGACAAAAATTCACCGGAAATAAGTTAATACAAAGTTTAGTGATGAAGGCAACACCTCCCAGGTTAGACAGCAGAATAAATTCATCTGATGATGTTTAATGCTGTTATTAATGTTCATTAGAAGGACTTCAACAAACAGAAATAAATTTTTTTTATTTCAACAGAAAGACCGAAGAATTGTAAAAGCGCTAATATAATAACGGCTATACAATAGCTGAGATAAGGTTTTCAAAAGTCAGGTTTTACGCGCAAAATTAACTTTTATTTAAACCATTTCCAGTGAAATAAACTATCAGTTTACATAAAATTTTAGATTACCGAATTCTAATTTCATATGGTATGTATATGTATATATATCTTTACTATATATAGTTCCTTGATAATGTAAGATAAGAAGTCACGAAACGCAAGCGCTTTGAAATTTACTTTCCTTTCACTGTGGTTGTGTTGATATTCTGATTCACCTGTTTACTGTTACCTTATTGGGTGTTTGTATATATTATAATATTTAAATTAAATATATATATATAATATATATATATATATATTTTTTATTATATCTATTTATATAATCATAACATTCACACATACACAAAGGCTTATGAATAAAACAAATAAAGTGGAGGTAGTGGGCACGAAAAGAGCAAAGATGCATCTCCGGACATTCATAGCTCTCACAGAAACCAAGCTTAATATATAAAAGAATGCCATCTTTCCAACGGGTGACCAGATTCCTGAGGAAAGACAGAGGGTTTTGGAGGAAGTGGCATTGCTGATCAAAAAACCGATGGAATTTTGATGAGTGGAGAGAGGAGACAGCTGAAGAGAAGAAAGTGATTACATAGGCGGCGAACGCTTCACTCTGGAGGTCCAAGGTGGTAATAACAGTGATGTAATAACCCACCCAGAACAGCAGGAGGCCAAGGCAAGAGTACGACGAGGCAATAGAGCGATAGTTGCACACAGGCTGAGTGGCCAGAAGAGAGCTTATGCATGCAGGGCAAAGCTCCTGATCATGGGGTGACTTTAACACAAGGAGATCGATTGGGAGAACCTGGAGCCACAATGGGGGCCCAAGATACATGGAGGGCTAAGATTTGATGGGGGTGGTACTGGAAAAAATACATGTATCATCGCATAAGGTACACTACATGAGAGAGATGAGGATGATCCTGCAAGACTGGACTTTGTACTTTCACTGAGTAGTGCAGATGTCGAGGACATCAATATGGAAGACCCCTTTTGTCCAGTGATCATGTGGTTGTAAGTTCGAATACACGTAGAGCTACAAGTGGAGGCGGGAAAGCAGGCACGGCCAGGACGAATGAAGCCAAACTACAAGAAACGGGGTTACACAGGAATGAGGAAATTCCTGATGGGGTTCAGATGGGGACGGAGAACTGGTCAGGGAAACAGTTAATGAGATGATGGAATATGTAGCATCATATGCAAGGAGCTGAGGAGAGGTTTTGCTACCCAAGGGTAACAGGAATAATGAAAAAATCCAGGGAATGAGCCCATGGTTCACCCAAAGGTGCAGGGAGGCAAAAACCAAGTGTGCTAGGGAATGAAAGAAATATAGAAGGCAAAGGACCAGGAGAATAAGGAGTGCTGTGTAGAGCCAAGAAACGAATATGCACAGATTTGAAGGGAGGCCCAAACGAAATATGCAAAACGACATAGCAGCGAAAGCAAAATCTGACCCGAAGATGTTATACAGCCACACTCAGGAGGAAAACAACAGTCAAGGACCAGGTAATCAGGCTAAGGAAAGGTTCAAGGAGGAGAGAAGAATTGGACCGCCATTGTTGTAATGTGAGGAACTCAAACAAGAGATTCAAAGAAGTGTTTACAGAGGAGACAGAGGGGCTCCAGAAAGACGGAGAGGTGGGGCACACCACCAAGTGCTGGACACAGTGCACACAACCGAGGAAGAAGGGAGAGGTTTCTGAGTGAGCAGATACCTCAAAGGCAATAATGGGGCAGATAACATCTCTCCATGGGTCCTCAGGAGAGGAGCAGAGGAGCTATGTGTACCCCTAACAATATTACAATAATCTATCTGAACGGGGGATTGCCTGAGGCAGGAAGCAGCAAATGTAGTCCCAATCTTTAGAAAAAGGAGACAGACATGAAGCACTACTTACTGAACCAGTGGTCACTGAACAAAATATTGTATGCAACATCATGGAGAAGATTATCAGAGAGTGGTGGACAGTAGAAAGGAATGATTCATCAACAAGCAGCCAACATGGTTTCAGGGACCGGAAAATCCTGTGTACAACATTACTGGAGTTCTATGACTGGGTGACAGCAGTACAGTACGAGAGAGGGGTGGGTGGATTGCATATTCTTGGACTGCAAGAAGGCGATTTGACAGAGTTCCACACAGAGATTTGTGCAAACCTGGAGGACCAGCAGGGATAACAAGGAAGGCATAACAATGAATCAGGGGAATTATTGTCAGGAAGACAGCAGGAGTCATGGTACGTGGCGAGGTGATGTCAGGTGGGCAACTGTGACCAGCGGGGTCCTACAGGGGTCAGTCCTACGACAAGTGCTGTTTCTCGTATGTGTGAACGACTGACAGAAGGAATGATCTGAGGTGTACTGTTTGAGTTTGACGGAAAGTTGTGAAGAATTCATTCGATCGTAGACCAGCAGAACTACAAAGGATCTGGACAGAGCTGCAGAACCTGGTCCAGGCAATTGGGCTCCTGGGCTTCAATCCCGCCAAGTGTAAAGTCATGAAGATTGGAGATGGGCAAAGAAAGACCGCAGACGGTGTAAAGTCTAGGGGACCAGTGTTACAAACCTACTTCAAGGAAAAAGATTTGGGTGAGTTTAAACACAGGCACTTATGAAGCGCACATCTAACATAATATCTGCTGCTGCTTTTTGGGCGACTAGCAAACCTCTGTCAGTAACAGGCAGTTCGAAACCTTAATAGGAATCGTTCAGGACCCTGAATAAACCGTGTTCGTTAGGGAAACTTTTGGTGTATGCGGCACCTGTTTTGGAACCACACTAGCCAAAGCAGTAAACAAACTAGAGAAAGTGCAAAGGTTTGCAACAAGATAGACCAGAGCTATGAGGAATCAACTGACGACACTGGAGGACAGGAGAGATAGGGGGACATGGATAACGAAGTACAAATACTGAGAGGAATTGACAAGGGGACGAAGACAGGATTTCCAGAGATGGGGACACAGAACAGTTGGAAGTTGAAGACACAAATGAATCACAGGGTGTTAGGAAGTATTCTTCGGCCACAGCGTAGTCAGTAAGTTGGAAATAGTTTGGGAAGCGTATTGTTGTGGAGGCAGGTTACAGACATAGCTCTTAAAGGCCAGAGTATGATCATGCTCACGGTTTCAGGGAAAGTGACTAGTAGCGACCAGTGAAGAGGGGGACCAGGAGTTGGACTCTACCCCTGCAACCTCAACTGATTGATAAAACCGGGGCCAGCAGAGCCGTGTCTCGACCCCTGCAACCGCAATTAGGCGTGTACATACACATATGGTGGCAGTTACATGCAAGTCTTAAGTCCTGATTGGCCCCCCCACATTCATTCATGGCTTCTTCGATTTAGACAACAAGGTGTTGTGGCTGGGCAGCCCAGGGAAGGTCAGGTACAGTTGACCAGTTAGTTGTTGGTGTTCAACCAGCGGTGTTAAAGTCGCTTGGTAGATCTTTCTGATTCCAGGATAATCAGGAAAATTACTGCGGGACAATTGACAATTAAGGGAACGTTGAAAATATACGTTTTTAAAAATATACTTTATTATAAGACATGTTATAAGCATATATTTTAATTACGGATATATGCTTATAAAAAACATGTTATAAAATTATGCGTTTAATGATATAACCTGCGTTGAAAATATTTTATAAAAGTACTTTTAGAATTAAACATACTTAAAGAAAAATAAGCTAGAGACTTTTAAAACTGATATAATGAATGGGTGGTAAAGTCAGGTTGCCAGACTGCAAGTGTTTGTTTCCGCCTTTTAATTCATTGCACACCTTGGATATTGGACGTCGGTGCTGATTCTCTACCGACGCGATGTTGACGTCGCATCATACGTCGTAACCTGGAGTGAAGGTAACGTACTCTATTCGGTGTGTTGAGAACGTAATTATGCAGCCTTCGGGATTGGTAGAACATTAATGAAATCCAATAATGCTGCAATAGTATTGCTTTTTTTATATTAATAGTAACAATTAAATCCAATAAATTCATATATTTTGTTTATGGAAGAAACGCTAAATCTATCGGGTTCGGGAAGAGTAACAAAATGCACAAACAAGGAATCCAGTTAGACAATTATTAGCATCCAGAGGTTCAATTTCTATAACTTATTTAAATGGCCATAATGTTATTTTTGGCCCATTGTTGGAAAAGTTTAAACGTCTATGTAAAAGTTTTTGATAAAGTATTACCCTCAACTCTGTGTTGCTGGTGTTAGCAGGTTCAGGCTGCCAGTTGACATACTTGTTTACATGGAGCTGACCGGCAAACCTCTAGATGGGTAAATTAACACAGTATCGATATTTGATACAAATGTGCAGGATTCAATTGCCATTTGTTCGTACAGTAGGGCCTGCAATTGCTGCAATTTGGTCAAAGCCAGATCGTGGATTCTTGCTCCTCTTGGCTTGTAAGATTTATTTTAGAATCGGCAAATATAAAACTTGATGATCATGAATTATATAATAATGACCTTTGCGTTTATTCAATTTGATTACTTTATATTTAGAGGCATTTTACACAATGTGAAGGCCGGATTCCTACATGAACTCGTTGGACTGCGTTAATGTTGTTCTTTCATAACGATTTGAGCACACTTAGGGTATGACTGCTCTGGATCACAGTTATGGATAGAGCAGGTTTATCCTAAAGCGGTGAAGTTTAGTGAGCATCTCGAAATTGGGATTTTTGTTTTCCTAATTTTATAGTGACTGTTGCCCTTTCCTTCTCTTCTCTTTCTCTCTCTCTAGCTTACGATACTGGGTTTGATTTCCTATAATACCCCCATATTACGATATAGTGATAGGATTAGCGGTTAGCTCATACTAACCCAGCTGGCCTGGATATTGATTTGTGGAGTAGAATGCTTAATATAAGTTGAATACTACATGAGAGCCGTTTGGCGCTTCGATATATAGTTCCTTGTCTCGAACTTTAACATGAAGGAATTTACATGAAAGGATTGAGCAGAAAGGACAGGGGAAAAAAGGTGCAAGAAGCCAATTTTAAAAAAAAGAGAAATTGAAGGGCAGAGAATTTGTGAATACAGCGCAGGAGGAAAACAACAAGGTTGAGATGTTGGATTCCTCAGCTGGAATGGGGTTTGCAAGGTCGTGAGAACTTTCTTCCAGATGAAAGATACAGAAATTGGGAAAATCATAGGGAGCTTGTGCGTAAAACAATGGATAGGAATGAGGAAAAAAAAGAGGAATATAAGAGCAAAGACAATCCACAGAAAGTTAAGGCAGAAAGAACGGAGCGCCGTGGGTCTAGGAAAATCCTGACTTATGCAGAATGAAGAGTTGGGCTTGAGAGACAAATTTAGAATGACAAAATTAAGCATAAGCCAGGTTCTTATCCCGTAAACTGCTTCATATCAAAACAGTTAGAGATCAGGTATTATGACTTAAAAGGAGTCTCTAAGTTTCATGAAACTTAGATTTTAAAGAGATGATATCTGTGGAATGAGTGGCAACATCAAGAGCGTAGAGAGAAGTGCTATCATCTGAGTAACTGATATACACACAAAAGGGGATGAGGTGAAATATGTTTTGAGAGACCTGGAAATATTAAAATAAAAGTAATGGAACCTGATAGTGTCATCCATGTATTCGCAAAAGAATTAGAAGCACACTTGTAACCATACAAGTCAATGTAAACAAAACGTTGCTCAGAAATACTGAGTCAGCGATTTGCAGTCTTAATATTTAAATGAGGACAATCAGGAAGTTTTATAAAGTACAACCAGTATTACGGCCAAGCTTAACTGTAAAACATCAATGAAGTTGATAATCTTAGAAGAGTTTGTACAACATTTTAGAGAGAAGTCCATTTCATTAAAGAAATAATGAGATGAGAAGAGATTGATTTGTCTTCAAACCGGGATGGAGGTCTACGAGAATCTTATATAATGATGGAAAGGATGGGTTGTTAGACTGATTATTTATGGACTGCTAGAAGGCATTTGATGGTGTACTCACGTGGTGACTGGGGAAAATAACTTGAGGAGGCAGGAGTAGGGCAATGTTCTCATGTGGATCATCGAGTACTGACAGGAGACAAGAATGACTGTCCGATATTTAAAACCAAGTTAATATATTTTGTATATAAGAATTACTTAATAGAAGAAGAGACGCAGTAGAGGTATTCCCTGCCTCGTGATGACTAGAAAGTAATGAGAAAGAATAAAAAAAAAACAGATGAGGACAGGAAAAATCGTGAAAGGATCTTGGAGAAATTACAGATTTGTCAGAAAGTTGGATGCTTGAACTCAGGCTACCTGTCGCCTTCAGAGGACAGTCGGCTTCGAGATTGTCCAAGAAGAAGTCCAAGGGAGGGAGCATAGTGCAAACATATCGCCAAGGCACACAGTCGAGAACATTGCGGCCTAATGCTCATTTGGAAAACCTTATGCGTCGAGTCTAAGTACATGGGATAATGAGAAATCAGGAGTGGCTGTTAGTGATGACACGATTATTAAAAGACTAGACAATGGGAAATATTGATTGCATGTATACAAAATACTCTTATGAATGATAGACACTTGGAGAAAACTTGCTCAAAGGGGGAAGAAAACGGTATCAAGTTCACAATTTTTTTTTTATTTTTATCAGAATCTTTCAACAAGGACAAAGGATGCAATAATAAAAGTACAGAATACAAAACATTGTTTTGTTTACTTGTAACGGTTATTCCTTGCGGGAACAAAGTATTTAACCATCTTGTATAGCAATACATACAGTAAGACCAAACTCTACTAAAGTTTTTTCAGTCATTAATAGTTGCCGCCGGACATATGTACCCAAAGAAACACACCAAAAAAGAAACTTTACATTTGTTTAACAATATAAAAATGAATACCGGACATGTCCTATACAACAAAAACATCATACAATGTACCAACATCACATGATTAATCCAAAATACCATATCCTTTACAAAACAAAAAAAACCCTAAACATACCAGCTATGACAGGGATAAAGATTATTGGTTATACAGTTTTGGTACATTAGATCCTAACCAATAGGAACCAGGATGGACCATATGATTCCTTACACAATAACCATAAAGAAACAGTATTTTACTATTATTAATATGGTTAACCCTATAATACAATAATGGTGATACAGAAAAAAGAACAACATGATGTAAAATACTCAAATAAAAGAATCCAAAATTCAAGTATTTATACATATCCTCGGAAATTAAAGGGTTTATATACCCAAACCCTTTACTTAATTATAACTCCCACATATGTATATAAACCGAAATCTTGTCCAACAAGGGGACTTTGTTGGTTTAAACCCATAAAACATGGTATAGACCCAAAACCTTAATACACTTAAATTTTTTCACATTGATCCTTCTCGGACTATAAAAGTTAAAATAAGACTCAGAGAAGTATTAAGGATAAGGCTGCCTGTTATTTGCCAGTCCCAAAGAACTGACACGTATCTCGAAAATGTTGTGTTGTATACCAACGTGCCAATCTTAATTAATTAAAAACGGATCCTAAGGGTCGGTATCCTGGCTTTCAAGGGTATTTTAAACCCCAGTGAACATCAACATAGGCTTACGAACTGTAACCCTGGTAACCACTACTCAATATCTCACTATGACAACATTCTGTGAACATGGGCGTACATCATACATATTCACTACTTCATTTACCACTACATCAGTTCCAGAGAAAACAAAAAAAACCCCACAATCTTTACATCCCCCATAAGGAGACCACTCCTTTGTCCATCCTCAGGGACCCGCCATAAGGAGAGGAACCACAGTGAGGTTCCTATAACATTCCGGGAAACTTTTTTCCAGGACGCCCCATAAACAGCATTTCTACACTTCGTCTATAGAATCTAGCCGCCAACGGATTTTATCCTCAAAATCAACCCTTAAATCCATCATTCCCTATGAAATGTCCAGATAATCCACTATGATTATTTTTTAACCATTTTTAGCCCTTTCCAACATCCCTAGGCACTCCCCTTACATCTAGGTAGTAAGCCCTTAAAAGCGGCAAAACGGACCCCCCCCCCCAACAGTTTGATAACCCCATCCCATCCGTATCTCACCCCCTCCAAGGTGAGTACAAAAGAAGACCACATGAAACGCCGTTTCCACATCACCACAAAAAAAACTGACAAAAAGCTCTTCCACAACCCCATACTACGTAAACACCTCTTGGAAGCCAGAATCCCTATGATAAAACTATATACTAATTCTCTTTCTCTAGCCGGTATCCGAGGCTACTAAAATCTTTCCAAATAACACACCCAATCATACGTTGGATACACGGCTACCCCTTGCAAATTCCTTGACCTTTAACTACCTCACCAACCGTTTCAATTTGATTATCACCTGTTGCGCTGTCAATACTAAATCTCAACATATCTTCACAAACCTCAATTCCTTCCTACTCCAACATTTTACAGTGCCTCCTCCATATAAGTCTTCCTACTCTTTAGATCCCCTCACCACCCCCTTCCCTTTATACCTCACCACTTGATATTTACAGCTTTACTCTCAGTCCTAAAAGGCACAAACATAACCCCCTCCTCCCGAATTCCGTCATAACTACTCTTACTTAACCATGCCCTACCCAAATCCCCACACATACTCAGCACCCTCTATGCATTCCACAATACTCTCGTACCTCTAAGGGAAAAAACCTCTGCTCCCCCCATACCTGGCTATAGACCAAGTGATATTTACCCGCCATTTCCCTCTGATGTTAAAGCTAAGTCACTCGCACTTTAACCTAATCTGTTACATTAAAACCTTACCCGTGAACAGGACTCCGATTTACCTTCTGCATTCCAGCTCTTCGCCATATACCATATCCCACATACCTGATTCTGTCAACCACTGTCCATCCTAACCCCATCCACTAGCCCCACCCATCTATTACCGGACCTCTAGTAACCTTGATTTCACGTATTAACTTAATTCCGTATTCATAACAAACAATCTGTATCACCTATCACACCCTCCTTAAACTCCTCCTTACCCCTTAGCAAAAACAGTAGTATCATCCACATACAATCGATGCCCACTTTGCAACCCCCTTCCATCTTCCTGATTGTTCATTATACTCTTCAACCGACTCATAAAAAGAGCAAAGAGCAGCTGTGACATCGGACAGCCCTGCCTCACACTCTTCCATTGGTTACACTTTCACCCAACCTCCATTGACCTGTTACCCTCACCTCTGCCCTCATACTAGGGTGTTCACCCACTTCATTACCTCTCGAAACCCCAACCTCTCTAAGCAAACACTAGAAATCTCTGGTCACGCTATCATAAAGCGTTCACCCAATCTAAACCTAGTATTCCCCCTCCGTACATCTCTCTAGGAAAATCCCTAATCAAACCATTGCCCAGTCCCTCATACCTTCTTCCCGGAATTCCAAAATTGTCCCCTACTGTAACACTAAACCCAAAACTTTCCTCTTTTGTTGCCCAAAACCTTAGCATAAATCTTGTAATCCGAGCACATTAACGTATCGTCACTGTCCAATCATTTCAAAATCGGCATTCCTTCTTTTTGGGCACTAAAACGTTGACACCCGTTCTTTGTGGTATTTCCCAATACTACAATACTTAACATACAACTCAAACCCCACCAGACAATGCGTGCACTCCCACCAATGATACCTATAAAATCGTTTGGTATTCCTGTCTATGCCTGGGGTTTTACCCCTGGCCACATCCCAAAAACTGCCTCCTCCACCTCATCTACATTAATACTACCCTCGTTCTGTCACTGTTATTTTTGTTTTCTTTTTTTTCCCTTGTGCTCACTTTATTACCCCTATTAAACCCCTTCATCCCCAACCGTCCCTCACCCACTCCCCCGCCAACCTCCTCCACTTCTACCTAAACCAAAATCTGCATACGAAACGATATTTTCGTGGTGGATAGGCTTGACTCCTCTCAAAGCCACACCCTTCCTGTACCTGCCTCAATATACGCCAAGGTGGTCTTCGCCTGCCGGGTCCTTAACACCTCCTTAATACAAAAACCGTGATGTGCATATCCCCTTTTAAATCATCCTCAAACCTGCCCTAACTCGAATAGCCTCAAATTTTTCATTGAGGAATTTCCGCCCATTCTATTTCGCAAACGTTCAATGTCCTCACTCCGCCCCACCCGTTGCCTCTGCATACAGTCAATTTAACTGACCCTCAAGATTATTTTGTTAGGACATAGCTTCCCACCTCGCCACTTCTCCCTTACCCCGTTTAAACTTTAAAAAATTTCGCGTTTTCAACTTTAGCCCTTCATTTCCCTACAATCCAGCATAATCCATTCACCTTTATTCCTAGTATCCCAAAAGGATTATTTACACCAATCTTCAACACGGTTAGGGTCACCCTCGTCCCTAAGTAGCCTCCACATTTAATTTCCAGTATCCTGCATAACTCTCACGATGCCATCTACCCTAAATCAGCTTTTAACAGCACGATGATAGAAAAACCCACATCGGATTGTCCTCACCCTCTCCAAACCAATGCCTGACCTAACATAAAGCCTATCTTACCGTGCCTCCTATCCCCTACGAAAAAAGTTGTGCTCCACTCCACTTACCTACTTCCCTCCACATCTACCACTCCCAACATTCTCGCAAAACATTCCGCAGAACCCCAAAAAACAACCCGCCCCTCGGAAACTTCCACCTTTTCTAATGACACAATACCTATCAACCAATTCACAGTTAAAGGCAGGTAAACCTACTCAAGTGATTACCAGAACCGCGTTACAAAATCCACCATCACTCTAGCGTTACACTAGTTGCTGGGCATGTACACACATACTAAACAAACCTCCTGGCCACAAAACCATCCACCATGGACAACCCTCCCACCCCCCCCCTCCTCCCAAACCAGGATACGCAAAGTCTGGTTTCCTTACCGCTCATCCACACCTCCTTTCATACTCTCCAAAGCATCACATGTAAAAAACCTATAACCTTTCCACAACAACTAACATCCTAAACCTATGGTTATGTTCTGCAAAAAACAGGACTCAATACTAAATCTCCTCAAAAACCCACTTATCCATACCCTTCTTGACTCGGTTTTTAAGAGCCGTTTCATTGAAAGTTACATCACCTGAATTTTACAAGATGGCGGCTTACCCCTGTGCCGCTGAGGCTTACTTGGTCCTCCTTTCATAGGTCTCGTTATCTCTATCAATCCGTCGGGCGTTCCTGACTCCAACCCTCCTGTCCCTTCCCACCTAGCTTCCATTGCCCCCCCTCCCTCGGACTTGCCTTGCCTACCACAGCTGCCCACCATCTTCTTCCCAGGCCTCTGCGCTGTGTGTGAGGACTTGTCATGTCTGATGCACCCGCTGATCTGCTTGCGGGAGCTACCCCTCTACACACATTTCTTCTGCAACCACATCTTCTTTGATGGACCTCCACCACCACATTGCTCTCCTTTCGAACCTCACTCAAGTCTTCCTTACCCTGCTTCTGTTCATCCATCACCTTGTCATCCACCTGACCTGCACATTCACTTTCCACACATGCTCCGACGGCTTCCAAAAAATCCTTCAGCACAGCCTCCAATATCCCCGTCCAGAGCTGACTCTGCAGTACCTAACGGTCTGGTCTGACAGCGCTATTTCCCTCCCCCCCCCCACGTTCTCACTGGTAGAGTAACTAGTCACCAAAAACCAACTCTGCTCTGTCGACCTCCTCCACTCCATAGGCCTGTACCCCGGCTTTCCACTTCCTCCAGTCATAAACGTCCGCGTGCTTCTAATGGCGTATCCACAGAAGCTGTCTCTGACGCCTAGGGCCCTGTCTACTGGGGCATTGTGCCACCATGTGCCATAGGAGTCACATAAACGGCACGTTCTTCTCTGCCCCGCATAGTGTACAAAAACCTGTGTTTATGGTAATGCAATGTAACATATGTTGGTCTCGGCCCCCTCCTCATTTTTCAGTGTGAAGGATCCTTCCGGCATCCCCTCATAAGGGCCGTCCTCCACATTCCCATGCTCGTCGAGTGTACGTCCCTAACCATGAACACATCTTGTAGGCTGTATGATGTGCCTCAAAATCTACATTCTTACCTTCACCTAAGTAATATACAGACACATCATGCAGCATACTTCCACTGCCGAATTGATTCTCATCCGCTTTCTTGAAATTCCGTCGACGATGGGTAGAGGTAGAAGTCGCCCTCATGAACTTCACGAAGACCTTGACATACCATTCAGTGCACACATACAGCTACTTATTGGGGATGCCATAACAGTCCCTGATAAAGCTTGGCAGGAGAATCGTTCATCGTGGCGTTGCTTAAAGGTCCTCTAACCTGCTCAATGCAGACAGTATTTATGCGCCGGTACAGTCGGTCCGCCATCTTGGTGCTAATGCTATGTTTTTCACTCACCAGGTGGCGTGCAAGTGAACCTGTTAGAAAGCCAGTCCTCTCTCCCAGAGGTGAGAGACGAATAAACATGAACTTGAAAACATTTTAATGAAAACAGTCTTCATACATAATTTTAATCGTAGATATGAGAGGGCACACGACGCTAGTATATACTGAATTGAGGCCATGGGGAAGTTTAGTAAGCTAATCTCGTAGCTCAGACTCGATCCTGTACTCCACATGTGGATATAGTACATACAGGCGAGTACAAAACGGTGATACACATCAAATAACAGCTAAAAATGAACGCCGCCTCAATCAACGACGCAATATCTGGACACTCGCTATGAAATACCTCAATATTTCACTACAAGGAAGAGAGAGAGAGACGAGAGAGAGAGTGAAGAGAGAGCGTAGAGAGAGAGAGAGAGAAGAGAGAGAGAGAGTGAGTGAAGAGTCGAGAGAGAGAGAGAGAGAGAGAAAAATGCTCTTGTTGTGTTCACAAATATACAAACATTTAGTGGTACTTGAATGTGGAATGTAATGGGACTGTAATACAGGGGGGTAAAACATGGGATTGTTATAGGCAGGCATCTGGAGAAAGTAATGAAGGTTTTAGTAAACCTTGAGATTATGTTACTTTCATTTTTATGAAACCATACAAACAGTAACCTTTCTTGGCAATAAACATTTTTATGTTTCAAAAGCCTGTTAAACTTCGGCCTCACCAAAAATTGCTTATGTTGCATCAAATTATTAAACATTAGTTAAGTATTTTTGGGAAAGGTATAGACTTATGGGATTAGATAAGATTTCGTTCGGATTTTCAACCCCGGTGGGTTGCCACCCAGTTAACCAGATAGTGCTTCTCGAGAATGTCTAACTTATTTCCATTGTGTTATCAATCTTGTCCCCCAGGAGGATGCGACCCACACGTCGTACTAAACACCCAGGTAACCTATTTGGCTGCTAGAGTGAACAAGACAAACAGGTGTAAGGAAACACGATCGAATTGTTACCAATCGCCGGTAATTGAACCTTGGAGGGTCCGGGTTCGATTCTATCTTCTGTGTAATATCGGAGTCATTTAGGAGCAAGGGGGGGGGGGGGGGCTGATATTTGTTTAAAAGGCTACTCAATTCTGTAACATACTAAAACATTATCACTGGGAAAAAGTTTCGTTCTGAGTCCTTGGTCACCCAAATGTAGTGAATGTGCAAGGTCCTCGGACCGAAAACGTTTTGACCAATGTTAAAAGTGTTTGCTAACCATACCTCGGGCGGGGATAGAACCGGGGTCGGTAGGAGCTTTGTAGAAGTGATCTGGTTTGTTTGCAGTCGTGTCATAACGATTTCGTGAGTCAAGTGTTTGCAAGTTATCTCATTTTCCAACAACTGTGGGTATCAAATTACCGTTTTTACCAGTGCCCCATTTTGATTCTTTAATATGCCTGTTCATTTTTGCCTTATGCAAACTCGCTTGTTAGTCTAATTTTTATATAGCCCAATTTTTTTGGTAGCATGAATCATGTCATATCTTCTTAGATTACCCCTTAACTTTCCACGTGCGGATTCACTCCTCCTAGACTCGAGGGTTCTGTATATCTATCTTAAAGTTATATATGAAACCTGCCTTCACTAATTCTTATCCCAGGTCTTTCCGCTTCCTGACCACCATAAGACTGAAGAAATACTTTCTTGACCTTCCCTCTTACTCACCTGTCTAACTTCCATTTGTGCTTTAGTGTACCTGTTTTCCGCTATCAAACATTCTATCACTATTCACGCTATCACTTATGTTTTTTTCTCAGTAGCTACCAAAAACAGTAATGTCTTACGATATTATGTCTTGTTTTTTAGGAAAAAAATATCCAGAATAACATGATGATCTTTGCTTTCTATGTCCACACACCCATATCTTTATTTATCATCAATTTACGGTTAACTTCAGTCAAGTATTGGCCACCTAGAGTGACTTGCTCATTCTGTCAATGCCTCTCCAAAAAGATTGCGTTCATTCCTCTATTCTTTTCATTGTATTATGTTTCCGTAATCTGCCATATATGTTAGCTCGTTACCATTTTACCATTTTATAATTCGCGGCACGTGTACATTTTTAAAGGTTGAATAAATCGCTTTCCTGTTTAAAGGATTTCTTGGTTAAACTGTTGTCTATAGTCACTGCTAAACTTGGTTTAATCTGTTAGGAACATGTGTACTTGTAAGAGAAAAGGTAGCCAGTGATTTCGATTTTCAGCCCTGTGTCCGTAGCTCTCTTTACAGCACCTTGTCGTATCTGTAGTATTCGTAGGGCTCGTTTTGTAATTGCCTCATTAACTCACTAGCATTTGATTCCACGTGTTCTTCTTATAGCCCCCTCTCCTAGACACTTGTAGATTCTTTATGTAACTCACTAATATCCCTTCAAAACACTTTGGATTTTCTCCATTTTTTGTTGTCCACCACGTAGCAATTTGAAACCCTTTCATATACTCACTGTAGCCATTTTGCAGGCCAACTTGTAACTCACTCGTGCCCCTTTATTAACCCTAATAGTCTCATGTAACCCTTCATTCATAGTCCCGCCGTAGCTCAGTATTAGTCACCCTTTAGATCCATGCTTCTCCCCAGAGATAATACTCGCTACCCTTGGGGATCATTGCCTACTCATTGAAAACTTCATTGCATGTATTCCATCTGTATTCCACTCATATCCTCGTCGTAGTGCACCGGGTGACCTTCATGCTTTCTCTGAGGCTACCTAATTGCCCAGTAATAATCTATTGAAATCTACTCATTACCATCACAGCCTCATCTTCCTTATTCATTCTCCTCTATAGTTACTTCTTCATACCAATCCATATATCCATCATTCTTAATACATAGCCATTTCATAATTGCCCTCTTTGTTACCTAATAACCCGTCACAACTAATGATGGAAAAACATCACAGCCTCGGGAAGTACTTGCAAGCTACCACGATTCAAGACATAATTCAGTTACCATCAATTTCTCAGGAACGAGGACTAGTTAAAAAAAAATAAAAACTCTGGCGACTAAAACATCCACTACCATTGGAGAGTCTGACCAGCTACAAGTTGAAAACATTTATCAAACAGCTACACAATGTCCCACAATAACGACTTACAGCAAGAACTTCGAATTTAGCCTTTAAACTTAACTATTGTAAAAGGACACAAGTGCAACAATGTGGACATTTATCTGTAGCAAACGTTTCGCTCCTCCAGGAGGCTTTATCAAGCCATTACAAAACAATACATGGACACAGAGGGTATATAAGGCTCGAGGTGAGGTGCCAATTCTAGTGAGGTAACATTTCGATGTTCAGTAGTGTAGTTGTGTAGTAGTCGTTGTAGTTAGTAGTGTACCCAAAGTTAAAAAAAATATGTATAGAGCAATTAATGTACTATGAGTAAAAGGATTTATAAATAGCTTTTACTCATGTACGAATTAATTACTTATCATATATGTATTACTTTTGTCACTATACTACTACTACTAACCTCTACTGAACATCGAAATGTGAAATAAATGTATTGCACCTCATCAGAGCCTTTCTATACCCTTCTGTGTCCTGTATTGTTTATAATGGCTTGATAAAGTTCCTGGAGAGGAAGCGTTGCACACAATAAATGTCACATTAGTTGCTCTTGTGTCCTTTTACTTAACATATTGTCGGTAATTCTACCAAACTTTATTACAACTTAACTATTGTCAATTTTATCTGACAAAAATTCACCGGAAATAAGTTAATACAAAGTTTAGTGATGAAGGCAACACCTCCCAGGTTAGACAGCAGAATAAATTCATCTGATGATGTTTAATGCTGTTATTAATGTTCATTAGAAGGACTTCAACAAACAGAAATAAATTTTTTTTATTTCAACAGAAAGACCGAAGAATTGTAAAAGCGCTAATATAATAACGGCTATACAATAGCTGAGATAAGGTTTTCAAAAGTCAGGTTTTACGCGCAAAATTAACTTTTATTTAAACCATTTCCAGTGAAATAAACTATCAGTTTACATAAAATTTTAGATTACCGAATTCTAATTTCATATGGTATGTATATGTATATATATCTTTACTATATATAGTTCCTTGATAATGTAAGATAAGAAGTCACGAAACGCAAGCGCTTTGAAATTTACTTTCCTTTCACTGTGGTTGTGTTGATATTCTGATTCACCTGTTTACTGTTACCTTATTGGGTGTTTGTATATATTATAATATTTAAATTAAATATATATATATAATATATATATATATATATTTTTTATTATATCTATTTATATAATCATAACATTCACACATACACAAAGGCTTATGAATAAAACAAATAAAGTGGAGGTAGTGGGCACGAAAAGAGCAAAGATGCATCTCCGGACATTCATAGCTCTCACAGAAACCAAGCTTAATATATAAAAGAATGCCATCTTTCCAACGGGTGACCAGATTCCTGAGGAAAGACAGAGGGTTTTGGAGGAAGTGGCATTGCTGATCAAAAAACCGATGGAATTTTGATGAGTGGAGAGAGGAGACAGCTGAAGAGAAGAAAGTGATTACATAGGCGGCGAACGCTTCACTCTGGAGGTCCAAGGTGGTAATAACAGTGATGTAATAACCCACCCAGAACAGCAGGAGGCCAAGGCAAGAGTACGACGAGGCAATAGAGCGATAGTTGCACACAGGCTGAGTGGCCAGAAGAGAGCTTATGCATGCAGGGCAAAGCTCCTGATCATGGGGTGACTTTAACACAAGGAGATCGATTGGGAGAACCTGGAGCCACAATGGGGGCCCAAGATACATGGAGGGCTAAGATTTGATGGGGGTGGTACTGGAAAAAATACATGTATCATCGCATAAGGTACACTACATGAGAGAGATGAGGATGATCCTGCAAGACTGGACTTTGTACTTTCACTGAGTAGTGCAGATGTCGAGGACATCAATATGGAAGACCCCTTTTGTCCAGTGATCATGTGGTTGTAAGTTCGAATACACGTAGAGCTACAAGTGGAGGCGGGAAAGCAGGCACGGCCAGGACGAATGAAGCCAAACTACAAGAAACGGGGTTACACAGGAATGAGGAAATTCCTGATGGGGTTCAGATGGGGACGGAGAACTGGTCAGGGAAACAGTTAATGAGATGATGGAATATGTAGCATCATATGCAAGGAGCTGAGGAGAGGTTTTGCTACCCAAGGGTAACAGGAATAATGAAAAAATCCAGGGAATGAGCCCATGGTTCACCCAAAGGTGCAGGGAGGCAAAAACCAAGTGTGCTAGGGAATGAAAGAAATATAGAAGGCAAAGGACCAGGAGAATAAGGAGTGCTGTGTAGAGCCAAGAAACGAATATGCACAGATTTGAAGGGAGGCCCAAACGAAATATGCAAAACGACATAGCAGCGAAAGCAAAATCTGACCCGAAGATGTTATACAGCCACACTCAGGAGGAAAAAAAAAGTCAAGGGCCAGGTAATCAGGCTAAGGGGGAAAGGGGGAAGACAACAAGAAATGGCTGTAGATGTGAGGAATCAGACATTCAAAGAAGTGTTTACAGAGGAGGGGCGAAGGGGCTCCCGAAAGACGGAGAGGGGGGGACACTAAAGTGCTGGGCACAGTGCACACAACCCAGGAAAAAGGGAAGAGGTTTTTTGAGTGAGCTAGATGCCTCAAAGGCAAAAGGGGCCAGATAAATCTCTTTATGGGTCCCGAGAGAGGGAGCAGAGGTGCTATGTGTACCCTAACAACAATATTCAATACCTATCGAAAAGGGAGATTCCTGAGGCATGGAAGACAGCAAAGTAGTCCCAATTTTTAAAAAAGGAGGACGACATAAAAACACTTCTACAGCCCAGTTCCTGAATGTATTGTATGCAAAAATCTTAAGAAGATTATGGAGAAGAGTGGGGGAAAACCCTAAAAAGGGGAAGATCTCATCAAAGCAGCCAAATGGTTTCGGGACCCGGAAATCCTGTGTCACAAACTATAGAGTTCTAGACTGGTGACAGCGTAAGAAAGAGGGGTGGGTGGTTGCATAAATTTTTGGACTGGAAGGAAGGGGTTTGCAGAGTTCCACACAAAAGGGTTGTGCAAAACCTGGGGACAAGCAGGGATAACAAAGGGAAAGGCACTACAATGAATCAGGGAAAATTGTCAGGAAGACGCAGCGGTCTGGTACGGGCGAGGTGTGAGTGAGCACTGGACCAGCGGGGGGCCCACAGGGGGCAGTCTGAACCCCGTGCTGTTTCTGGTATTTTTGAACGAATGACAGAAAAGGGAATAGTTGAGGTGTCCCTGTTTGCAGATGGAAGTTGATGAGAAGAATTCATTCGATCGAAGACCAGGCGAACTACAAAGGGATCTGGACAGGCTGCGCCTGGTCCAGCAATTGGTCCTGGAGTTCAATCCCCCCAAAGGTAAAGTATGAGTTTGGGGAGATGGGCAAAGAAGACCGCGACGGAGTACAGTCTGGGAAGAGACTAAAAACCTCATAAAGGAAAAAGATCTTGGGGGGAGTATAACACGGCACATCCCCTGAACCCAAATCAACCAAAATAACTGTGCAGCTTGGGCGTAGCAAACCTCAAAACGCTTTCCCGACCCCTTAATAAGAATCGTTCGGCCCCTTTAACCGTGTACGAGGCCCATTTGGTATGCGGACATTTGGAAACCCACACCTACCCAAGCACGTAAAGAAACTAGAGAATGTGCAAAGGTTTGAAAAAAGATGCCCAAAGGCTAAGAGGTATGTCCTACAGGGAGGGTTAAGGGAAATAAACCCGCGACACTGGAGGCAGGAGAGATGGGAGGAATGATAACGATATAAAAAATCCCCGAGGGGAAATTTGGCAAGGGGAAAAAGACAGGATGTTCCAGAGATGAGACACAGCCATTTGGAAGTTGAAGACAAAATGAATGCAGGGTCTTAGGAAGTTTTCTTCGGCCACAGTAGTCAGTAATGGAATATTTTGGGAAGCGATGTAGGGGAGGAGGCCCTTTACTGCTTTAAGCAGAGGTTTGATAAAGCTCAGGTTCCGGGGGTGACCCGTGCGCAGTGAAGAGCGGGACCCGGAGTTGGATCGACCCCCGCAACCCCAACTAGGTGAGTACACACACACGGGGCCGGAGCTGAGTCTCAAACCCCGCAACCCCATTTGGTGAGTAAAAACAGATAGGGGCAGTTCATGCAATTTTAAGTTTGATTGGCCTCCCAACCCCATTCTGGCTTTGTTAGCCAACAAGGTGTGGGGGCGGGCAGCCCAGGGAAGGGCGGTTTCAGTTGACCAGTTTTAGTTGGTTCACCCCGGGTGTTAGGGGCGTGGTTTTATCTTTTGATTCAGGATAATCAGGAAAAAACAGGGGCCAATTGACATTTAAGTGAACGTGAAAAATACGTTTTTAAAAAATTTCTTTAAACCCCTGTTATAGGTATATTAGGAAAATATTTATAAAAACATGTTTTAAAATTTTTGGTTTATGGGAAAAACTCGTTGAAAAATACTTTATAAAAAAGTAGTTTAAATTCAAACATATGTAAAAAAAATATGTAGGACTTTTAAAATTGATATATTGAATGGGTGGAAAAGTCAGGTGCCAGGGGCTGAAGTGTTTTGTTTCCGCCTTTAAATTCATTGCACACTTGGCTTTGACGTCGGTTTTGGGCTTCTCTACCGACGTCGTGTTTGACGTCGCATATACGTGTAATTTGGGGTGAAGGTGACGATCTATACTGTTGTTGGAACGTAATTTTGCAGCCTTCGGGATGGTTGAAAATTAACGAAAATCCAAAAAACTGCCGCAATAGTCTTGCATTTTTTTATTAGTGTAACAAATTACACAATAAATTATTTTTTGTTTATGGAAAAAGA